>JAUIMM010000831.1:600000-769374 GCA_031769625.1 Taudactylus pleione
TGGCAGCAGGAGAGGCCTCTGTGTGTCTGGTGACCGGCTGTGTGTGTGGCAGCAGGAGAGGCCTCTGTGTGTCTGGTGACCGGCTGTGTGTGTGGCAGCAGGAGAGCCCTCTGTGTGTCTGGTGACCGGCTGTGTGTGTGGCAGCAGGAGAGCCCTCTGTGTGTCTGGTGACCGGCTGTGTGTGTGGCAGCAGGAGAGCCCTCTGTGTGTATGGTGACCGGCTGTGTGTGTGGCAGCAGAAGAGGCCTCTGTGTGTCTGGTGACCGGCTGTGTGTGTGGCAGCAGGAGAGCCCTCTGTGTGTCTGGTGACCGGCTGTGTGCGGCAGCAGCAGGAGAGGCCTCTGTGTGTCTGGGGACCGGCTCTGTGTGTGGCAGCAGGAGAGTGTGACTGGTGACCGGCTGTGTGTGTGTGGCAGCAGGAGAGCCCTCTGTGTGTCTGGTGACCGGCTGTGTGTGTGGCAGCAGGAGAGCCCTCTGTGTGTCTGGTGACCGGCTGTGTGTGTGGCAGCAGGAGAGCCCTCTGTGTGTCTGGTGACCGGCTGTGTGTGTGGCAGCAGGAGAGCCCTCTGTGTGTCTGGTGACCGGCTGTGTGTGTGGCAGCAGAAGAGGCCTCTGTGTGTCTGGTGACCGGCTGTGTGTGTGGCAGCAGGAGAGCCCTCTGTGTGTCTGGTGACCGGCTGTGTGTGGGGCAGCAGGAGAGGCCTCTGTGTGTCTGGTGACCGGCTGTGTGTGTGGCAGCAGGAGAGCCCTCTGTGTGTCTGGTGACCGGCTGTGTGTGTGGCAGCAGGAGAGGCCTCTGTGTGTCTGGGGACCGGCTCTGTGTGTGGCAGCAGGAGAGTGTGACTGGTGACCGGCTGTGTGTGTGTGGCAGCAGGAGAGCCCTCTGTGTGTCTGGTGACCGGCTGTGTGTGTGGCAGCAGGAGAGCCCTCTGTGTGTCTGGTGACCGGCTGTGTGTGTGGCAGCAGAAGAGGCCTCTGTGTGTCTGGTGACCGGCTGTGTGTGTGGCAGCAGGAGAGCCCTCTGTGTGTCTGGTGACCGGCTGTGTGCGGAAGCAGCAGGAGAGGCCTCTGTGTGTCTGGGGACCGGCTGTGTGTGTGGCAGCAGGAGAGTGTGACTGGTGATCGGCTGTGTGTGTGTGGCAGCAGGAGAGCCCTCTGTGTGTCTGGTGACCAGCTGTATGTGGCAGCAGGAGAGCCCTCTATGTGTCTAGTGACCGGCTGTGTCTGTGGCAGCAGGAGAGCCCTCTGTGTGTCTGGTGACCGGCTGTGTGTGTGGCAGCAGGAGAGCCCTCTGTGTGTCTGGTGACCGGCTGTGTGTGCGGCAGCAGGAGAGGCCTCTGTGTGTCTGGTGACCGGCTGTGTGTGTGGCAGCAGGAGAGGCCTCTGTGTGTCTGGGGACCGGCTGTGTTTGTGTGGCAACAGGAGAGCCCTCTGTGTGTCTGGGGACCGGCTGTGTGTGTGGTAGCAGGAGAGCCCTCTGTGTGTCTGGTGAGCGGCTGTGTGTGGCAGCAGGAGAGGCCTCTGTGTGTCTGGTGACCGGCTGTGTGTGTGGTAGAAGGAGAGGCCTCTGTGTGTCTGATGACCGGCTGTGTGTGTGGTAGAAGGAGAGGCCTCTGTGTGTCTGGTGACCGGCTGTGTGTGTGGCAGCAGGAGAGGCCTCTGTGTGTCTGGTGACCGGCTGTGTGTGTGGCAGCAGGAGAGCCCTCTGTGTGTCTGGTGACCGGCTGTGTGTGGCAGCAGGAGAGCCCTCTGTGTGTCTGGTGACCGGCTGTGTGTGTGGCAGCAGGAGAGGCCTCTGTGTGACTGGGGACTGGCTGTGTGTGTGGCAGCAGGAGAGGCCTCCGTGTGTCTGGTGATCTCTGTGTGTCTGGTGACCAGCTGTGTATGTAGCAGCAGGAGAGACCTCTGTGTGTCTGGTGACCGGCTGTGTGTGTGGCAGCAGGAGAGCCCTCTGTGTGTCTGGTGACCGGCTGTGTCTGTGGCAGCAGGAGCGCCCTCTGTGTGCCTGGTGATCGCTGTGTGTGAGGCAGCAGGAGAGCTCTCTGTGTGTCTTGTGACCGGCTGTGTGTGTGGCAGCAGGAGAGGCCTCTGTGTGTCTGGGGACCGGCTGTGTGTGGCAGCAGGAGAGGCCTCTGAGTGTCTGGTGACCGGCTGTGTGTGTGGTAGAAGGAGAGGCCTCTGTGTGTCTGGTGACCGGCTGTGTGTGTGGCAGCAGGAGAGCCCTCTGTGTGTCTGGTGACCGGCTGTGTGTGTGGCAGTAGGAGAGCCCTCTGTGTGTCTGGTGATCGCTGTGTGTGAGGCAGCATGAGAGCCCTCTGTGTGTCTGGTGACCGGCTGTATGTGTGGCAGCAGGAGAGGCCTCTGTGTGTCTGGTGACCGGCTGTGTGTGGCAGCAGGAGAGGCCTCTGTGTGTCTGGTGACCGGCTGTGTGTGTGGCAGCAGGAGAGGCCTCTGTGTGTCTGGTGATCGCTGTGTGTGAGGCAGCAGGAGAGGCCTCTGTGTGTCTGGTGATCGGCTGTGTGTGTGGTAGCAGGAGAGCCCTCTGTGTGTCTGGTGACCGGCTGTGTGTGTGGTAGCAGGAGAGCCCTCTGTGTGTCTGGGGACCGGCTGTGTGTGTGGCAGCAGGAGAGCCCTCTGTGTGTCTGGTGACCGGCTGTGTGTGTGGCAGCAGGAGATCCCTCTGTGTGTCTGGGGACCGGCTGTGTGTGTGGCAGCAGGAGAGGCCTCTGTGTGTCTGGTGACCGGCTGTGTGTGTGGCAGCAGGAGATCCCTCTGTGTGTCTGGTGACCGGCTGTGTGTGTGGCAGCAGGAGATCCCTCTGTGTGTCTGGTGACCGGCTGTGTGTGTGGCAGCAGGAGAGCCCCTTGTGTGTCTGGTGACCGGCTGTGTGTGTGGCAGCAGGAGAGGCCTCTGTGTGTCTGGTGACCGGCTGTGTGTGTGGCAGCAGGAGATCCCTCTGTGTGTCTGGTGACCGGCTGTGTGTGTGGCAGCAGGAGAGCCCTCTGTGTGTCTGGTGACCGGCTGTGTGTGTGGCAGCAGGAGAGGCCTCTGTGTGTCTGGTGACCGGCTGTGTGTGTGGCAGCAGGAGAGGCCTCTGTGTGTCTGGTGACCGGCTGTGTGTGTGGCAGCAGGAGAGGCCTCTGTGTATCTGGTGACCGGCTGTGTTTGTGTGGCAGCAGGAGAGCCCTCTGTGTGTCTTGTGACAGGCTGTGTGTGTGGCAGCAGGAGAGGCCTCTGTGTGTCTGGGGACCGGCTGTGTGTGGCAGCAGGAGAGGCCTCTGAGTGTCTGGTGACCGGCTGTGTGTGTGGTAGAAGGAGAGGCCTCTGTGTGTCTGGTGACCGGCTGTGTGTGTGGCAGCAGGAGAGGCCTCTGTGTGTCTGGTGACCGGCTGTGTGTGTGGCAGCAGGAGAGGCCTCTGTGTGTCTGGTGATCGCTGTGTGTGTGGCAGCAGGAGAGACCTCTGTGTGTCTGGTGACCGGCTGTATGTGTGGCAGCAGGAGAGGCCTCTGTGTGTCTGGTGACCGGCTGTATGTGTGGCAGCAGGAGAGGCCTCTGTGTGTCTGGTGACCGGCTGTGTGTGGCAGCAGGAGAGCCCTCTGTGTGTCTGGTGACCGGCTGTGTGTGTGGCAGCAGGAGAGCCCTCTGTGTGTCTGGTGACCGGCTGTGTGTGTGGCAGCAGGAGAGCCCTCTGTGTGTCTGGTGACCGGCTGTGTGTGTGTGTGGCAGCAGGAGAGCCCTCTGTGTGTCTGGTGACCGGCTGTGTGTGGCAGCAGGAGAGGCCTCTGTGTGTCTGGTGACTGGCTGTGTGTGTGGCAGCAGGAGAGCCCTCTGTGTGTCTGGTGACCGGCTGTGTGTGTGGTAGCAGGAGAGCCCTCTGTGTGTCTGGTGACCGGCTGTGTGTGTGGCAGCAGGAGAGCCCTCTGTGTGTCTGGTGACCGGCTGTGTGTGGCAGCAGGAGAGGCCTCTGTGTGTCTGGGGACCGGCTGTGTGTGTGGCAGCAGGAGAGCCCTCTGTGTGTCTGGTGACCGGCTGTGTGTGTGGCAGCAGGAGAGCCCTCTCTGTGTCTGGTGACCGGCTGTGTGTGGCAGCAGGAGAGCCCTCTGTGTGTCTGGTGACCGGCTGTGTGTGGCAGCAGGAGAGGCCTCTGTGTGTCTGGGGACCGGCTGTGTGTGTGGCAGCAGGAGAGCCCTCTGTGTGTCTGGTGACCGGCTGTGTGTGTGGCAGCAGGAGAGGCCTCTGTGTGTCTGGTGACTGGCTGTGTGTGTGGCAGCAGGAGAGCCCTCTGTGTGTCTGGGGACCGGCTGTGTGTGTGGCAGCAGGAGAACCCTCTGTGTGTCTGGTGACCGGCTGTGTGAGGCAGCAGGAGAGGCCTCTGTGTGTCTGGTGACCGGCTGTGTGTGTGGCAGCAGGAGAGCTCTCTGTGTGTCTGGTGACCGGCTGTGTGTGTGGCAGCAGGAGAGCCCTCTGTGTGTCTGGTGACCGGCTGTGTGTGTGGCAGCAGGAGAGCCCTCTGTGTGTCTGGTGACCGGCTGTGTGAGGCAGCAGGAGAGCCCTCTGTGTGTCTGGTGACCGGCTGTGTGTGTGGCAGCAGGAGAGCTCTCTGTGTGTCTGGTGACCGGCTGTGTGTGTGGCAGCAGGAGAGCTCTCTGTGTGTCTGGTGACCGGCTGTGTGTGTGGCAGCAGGAGAGCCCTCTGTGTGTCTGGTGACTGGCTGTGTGTGTGGCAGCAGGAGAGCCCTCTGTGTGTCTGGTGACTGGCTGTGTGTGTGGCAGCAGGAGAGGCCTCTGTGTGTCTGGTGACCGGCTGTGTGTGTGGCAGCAGGAGAGGCCTCTGTGTGTCTGGTGACCGGCTGTGTGTGTGGTAGCAGGAGAGCCCTCTGTGTGTCTGGTGACCGGCTGTGTGTGTGGCAGCAGGAGAGCCCTCTGTGTGTCTGGTGACCGGCTGTGTGTGGCAGCAGGAGAGGCCTCTGTGTGTCTGGGGACCGGCTGTGTGTGTGGCAGCAGGAGAGCCCTCTGTGTGTCTGGTGACCGTCTGTGTGTGTGGCAGCAGGAAAGCTCTCTGTGTGTCTGGTGACCGGCTGTGTGTGTGGCAGCAGGAGAGCCCTCTGTGTGTCTGGTGACCGGCTGTGTGTGTGGCAGCAGGAGAGCCCTCTGTGTGTCTGGTGACCGGCTGTGTGTGTGGTAGCAGGAGAGGCCTCTGTGTGTCTGGGGACCGGCTGTGTGTGCGGCAGCAGGAGAGCCCTCTGTGTGTCTGGTGACTGGCTGTGTATATGGCAGCAGGAGAGCCCTCTGTGTGTCTGGTGACCGGCTGTGTGTGTGGCAGCAGGAGAGCCCTCTGTGTGTCTGGTGACCGGCTGTGTGTGTGGCAGCAGGAGAGGCCTCTGTGTGTCTGGGGACCGGCTGTGTGTGTGGCAGCAGGAGAGCCCTCTGTGTGTCTGGTGACCGGCTGTGTGTGTGGCAGCAGGAGAGGCCTCTGTGTGTCTGGTGACCGGCTGTGTGTGTGGCAGCAGGAGAGCCCTCTGTGTGTCTGGTGATCGGCTGTGTGTGTGGCAGCAGGAGAGCCCTCTGTGTGTCTGGTGACCGGCTGTGTGTGTGGCAGCAGGAGAGGCCTCTGTGTGTCTGGTGACCGGCTGTGTGTGTGGCAGCAGGAGAGCCCTCTGTGTGTCTGGTGACCGGCTGTGTGTGTGGCAGCAGGAGAGGCCTCTGTGTGTCTGGTGATCGGCTGTGTGTGTGGCAGCAGGAGAGCCCTCTGTGTGTCTGGTGATCGGCTGTGTGTGTGGCAGCAGGAGAGCCCTCTGTGTGTCTGGTGACCGGCTGTGTGTGTGGCAGCAGGAGAGCCCTCTGTGTGTCTGGTGATCGGCTGTGTGTGTGGCAGCAGGAGAGCCCTCTGTGTGTCTGGTGATCGGCTGTGTGTGTGGCAGCAGGAGAGCCCTCTGTGTGTCTGGTGACCGGCTGTGTGTGTGGCAGCAGGAGAGACCTCTGTGTGTCTGGTGACCGGCTGTGTGTGTGGCAGCAGGAGAGTCCTCTGTGTGTCTGGTGACCGGCTGTATGTGGCAGCAGGAGAGCCCTCTGTGTGTCTGGTGACCGGCTGTGTGTGTGGCAGCAGGAGAGCCCTCTGTGTGTCTGGTGACCGGCTGTGTGTCTAATACACTGTAATGTGCTATATGTGATAGTGCTGGGCTCCTCTATACTGTCCTGTCACATATATACCTGTGTTACCATACATCTCTCCTCCCCCTAATACACTGTAATGTGCTATATGTGATAGTGCTGGGCTCCTCTATACTGTCCTGTCACATATATACCTGTGTTACCATACATCTCTCCTCCCCCTAATACACTGTAATGTGCTATATGTGATAGTGCTGGGCTCCTCTATACTGTCCTGTCACATATATACCTGTGTTACCATACAGCTCTCCTCCCTCTAATACACTGTAATGTGCTATATGTGATAGTGCTGAGCTCCTCTATACTGTCCTGTCACATATATACCTGTGTTACCATACATCTCTCCTCCCCCTAATACACTGTAATGTGCTATATGTGATAGTGCTGGGCTCCTCTATACTGTCCTGTCACATATAGACCTGTGTTACCATACATCTCTCCTCCCTCTAATACACTGTAATGTACTATATGTGATAGTGCTGGGCTCCTCTATACTGTCCTGTCACATATATACCTGTGTTACCATACAGCTCTCCTCCCTCTAATACACTGTAATGTGCTATATGTGATAGTGCTGGGCTCCTCTATACTGTCCTGTCACATATATACCTGTGTTACCATACATCTCCCCTCCCCCTAATACACTGTAATCTGCTATATGTGATAGTGCTGGGCTCCTCTATACTGTCCTGTCACATATACACCTGTGTTACCATACATCTCTCCTCCTCTAATACACTGTAATGTGCTATATGTGATAGTGCTGGGCTCCTCTATACTGTCCTGTCACATATAGACCTGCTACCATACAGCTCTCCTCCCCCTAATACACTGTAATGTGCTATATGTGATAGTGCTGGGCTGCTCTATACTGTCCTGTCACATATACACCTGTGTTACCATACATCTCTCCTCCCTCTAATACACTGTAATGTGCTATATGTGATAGTGCTGGGCTCCTCTATACTGTCCTGTCACATATATACCTGTGTTACCATACATCTCTCCTCCCCTAATACACTGTAATGTGCTATATGTGATAGTGCTGGGCTCCTCTATACTGTCCTGTCACATATAGACCTGTGTTACCATACATCTCTCCTCCCTCTAATACACTGTAATGTGCTATATGTGATAGTGCTGGGCTCCTCTATACTGTCCTGTCACATATACACCTGTGTTACCATACATATCTCCTCCCTCTAATACACTGTAATGTGCTATATGTGATAGTGCTGGGCTCCTCTATACTGTCCTGTCACATATATACCTGTGTTACCATACATCTCTCCTCCCTCTAATACACTGTAATGTGCTATATGTGATAGTGCTGGGCTCCTCTATACTGTCCTGTCACATGTATACCTGTGTTACCATACAGCTCTCCTCCCTCTAATACACTGTAATGTGCTATATGTGATAGTGCTGGGCTTCTCTATACTGTCCTGTCACATATAGACCTGTTACCATACATCTCTCCTCCCTCTAATACACTGTAATGTGCTATATGTGATAGTGCTGGGCTCCTCTATACTGTCCTGTCACATATATACCTGTGTTACCATACATCTCTCCTCCCTCTAATACACTGTAATGTGCTATATGTGATAGTGCTGGGCTCCTCTATACTGTCCTGTCACATATATACCTGTGTTACCATACATCTCTCCTCCCTCTAATACACTGTAATGTGCTATATGTGATAGTGCTGGGCTCCTCTATACTGTCCTGTCACATATATACCTGTGTTACCATACATCTCTCCTCCCTCTAATACACTGTAATGTGCTATATGTGATAGTGCTGGGCTCCTCTATACTGTCCTGTCACATATATACCTGTGTTACCATACATCTCTCCTCCCTCTAATACACTGTAATGTGCTATATGTGATAGTGCTGGGCTCCTCTATACTGTCCTGTCACATATATACCTGTGTTACCATACATCCCTCCTCTCTCTAATACACTGTAATGTGCTATATGTGATAGTGCTGGGCTCCTCTATACTGTCCTGTCACATATACACCTGTGTTACCATACAGCTCTCCTCCCCCTAATACACTGTAATGTGCTATATGTGATAGTGCTGGGCTCCTCTATACTGTCCTGTCACATATATACCTGTGTTACCATACATCTCTCCTCCCCCTAATACACTGTAATGTGCTATATGTGATAGTGCTGGGCTCCTCTATACTGTCCTGTCACATATATACCTGTTACCATACATCTCTCCTCCCCCTAATACACTGTAATGTGCTATATGTGATAGTGCTGGGCTCCTCTATACTGTCCTGTCACATATATACCTGTTACCATACATCTCTCCTCCCCCTAATACACTGTAATGTGCTATATGTGATAGTGCTGGGCTCCTCTATACTGTTCTGTCACATATATACCTGTGTTACCATACATCTCTCCTCCCTCTAATACACTGTTAATGTGCTATATGTGATAGTGCTGGGCTCCTCTATACTGTCCTGTCACATATATACCTGTGTTACCATACAGCTCTCCTCCCTCTAATACACTGTAATGTGCTATATGTGATAGTGCTGGGCTTCTCTATACTGTCCTGTCACATATATACCTGTGTTACCATACAGCTCTCCTCCCTCTAATACACTGTAATGTGCTATATGTGATAGTGCTGGGCTCCTCTATACTGTCCTGTCACATATATACCTGTGTTACCATACAGCTCTCCTCCCTCTAATACACTGTAATGTGCTATATGTGATAGTGCTGGGCTCCTCTATACTGTCCTGTCACATATATACCTGTGTTACCATACAGCCCTCCTCCCCCTAATACACTGTAATGTGCTATATGTGATAGTGCTGGGCTCCTCTATACTGTCCTGTCACATATATACCTGTGTTACCATACATCTCTCCTCCCTCTAATACACTGTAATGTGCTATATGTGATAGTGCTGGGCTCCTCTATACTGTCCTGTCACATATAGACCTGTGTTACCATACATCTCTCCTCCCTCTAATACACTGTAATGTGCTATATGTGATAGTGCTGGGCTCCTCTATACTGTCCTGTCACATATATACCTGTGTTACCATACATCTCTCCTCCCTCTAATACACTGTAATGTACTATATGTGATAGTGCTGGGCTCCTCTATACTGTCCTGTCACATATAGACCTGTGTTACCATACATCTCTCCTTCCCCTAATACACTGTAATGTGCTATATGTGATAGTGCTGGGCTGCTCTATACTGTCCTGTCACATATAGACCTGTGTTACCATACATCTCTCCTCCCTCTAATACACTGTAATGTGCTATATGTGATAGTGCTGGGCTCCTCTATACTGTCCTGTCACATATACACCTGTGTTACCATACATCTCTCCTCCCTCTAATACACTGTAATGTGCTATATGTGATAGTGCTGGGCTTCTCTATACTGTCCTGTCACATATATAGCTGTGTTACCATACATCTCTCCTCCCCCTAATACACTGTAATGTGCTATATGTGATAGTGCTGGGCTCCTCTATACTGTCCTGTCACATATAGACCTGTGTTACCATACATCTCTCCTCCCTCTAATACACTGTAATGTGCTATATGTGATAGTGCTGGGCTCCTCTATACTGTCCTGTCACATATAGACCTGTGTTACCATACATCTCTCCTCCCTCTAATACACTGTAATGTGCTATATGTGATAGTGCTGGGCTCCTCTATACTGTCCTGTCACATATATACCTGTGTTACCATACATCTATCCTCCCCCTAATACACTGTAATGTGCTATATGTGATAGTGCTGGGCTCCTCTATACTGTCCTGTCACATATAGACCTGTGTTACCATACATCTCTCCTCCCTCTAATACACTGTAATGTGCTATATGTGATAGTGCTGGGCTCCTCTATACTGTCCTGTCACATATATACCTGTGTTACCATACATCTATCCTCCCCCTAATACACTGTAATGTACTATATGTGATAGTGCTGGGCTCCTCTATACTGTCCTGTCACATAGAGACCTGTGTTACCATACATCTCTCCTCCCTCTAATACACTGTAATGTGCTATATGTGATAGTGCTGGGCTCCTCTATACTGTCCTGTCACATATATACCTGTGTTACCATACATCTCTCCTCCTCTAATACACTGTAATGTGCTATATGTGATAGTGCTGGGCTCCTCTATACTGTCCTGTCACATATATACCTGTGTTACCATACATCTATCCTCCCCCTAATACACTGTAATGTGCTATATGTGATAGTGCTGGGCTCCTCTATACTGTCCTGTCACATATATACCTGTGTTACCATACATCTCTCCTCCCCCTAATACACTGTAATGTGCTATATGTGATAGTGCTGGGCTCCTCTATACTGTCCTGTCACATATAGACCTGTGTTACCATACATCTCTCCTCCCTCTAATACACTGTAATGTGCTATATGTGATAGTGCTGGGCTCCTCTATACTGTCCTGTCACATATATACCTGTGTTACCATACATCTCTCCTCCCCCTAATACACTGTAATGTGCTATATGTGATAGTGCTGGGCTCCTCTATACTGTCCTGTCACATATATACCTGTTACCATACATCTCTCCTCCCTCTAATACACTGTAATGTGCTATATGTGATAGTGCTGGGCTCCTCTATACTGTCCTGTCACATATATACCTGTGTTACCATACATCTCTCCTCCTCTAATACACTGTAATGTGCTATATGTGATAGTGCTGGGCTTCTCTATACTGTCCTGTCACATATACACCTGTGTTACCATACATCTCTCCTCCCCCTAATATACTGTAATGTGCTATATGTGATAGTGCTGGGCTCCTCTATACTGTCCTGTCACATATATACCTGTGTTACCATACATCTCTCCTCCTCTAATACACTGTAATGTGCTATATGTGATAGTGCTGAGCTCCTCTATACTGTCCTGTCACATATATACCTGTGTTACCATACAGCTCTCCTCCCTCTAATACACTGTAATGTGCTATATGTGATAGTGCTGGCTCCTCTATACTGTCCTGTCACATATATACCTGTGTTACCATACAGCTCTCCTCCCTCTAATACACTGTAATGTGCTATATGTGATAGTGCTGGGCTTCTCTATACTGTCCTGTCACATATATACCTGTGTTACCATACATCTCTCCTCCCTCTAATACACTGTAATGTGCTATATATGATAGTGCTGGGCTCCTCTATACTGTCCTGTCACATATAGACCTGTGTTACCATACATCTCTCCTCCCTCTAATACACTGTAATGTGCTATATGTGATAGTGCTGGGCTTCTCTATACTGTCCTGTCACATATATACCTGTGTTACCATACATCTCTCCTCCTCTAATACACTGTAATGTGCTATATGTGATAGTGCTGGGCTTCTCTATACTGTCCTGTCACATATATACCTGTGTTACCATACATCTCTCCTCCCCCTAATACACTGTAATGTGCTATATGTGATAGTGCTGGGCTCCTCTATACTGTCCTGTCACATATATACCTGTGTTACCATACATCTCTCCTCCCCTAATACACTGTAATGTGCTATATGTGATAGTGCTGGGCTCCTCTATACTGTCCTGTCACATATATACCTGTGTTACCATACATCTCTCCTCCCTCTAATACACTGTAATGTGCTATATGTGATAGTGCTGGGCTCCTCTATACTGTCCTGTCACATATATACCTGTGTTACCATACATCTCTCCTCCCTCTAATACACTGTAATGTGCTATATGTGATAGTGCTGGGCTCCTCTATACTGTCCTGTCACATATACACCTGTGTTACCATACATCTCTCCTCCCTCTAATACACTGTAATGTGCTATATGTGATAGTGCTGGGCTCCTCTATACTGTCCTGTCACATATATACCTGTGTTACCATACATCTCTCCTCCCTCTAATACACTGTAATGTGCTATATGTGATAGTGCTGGGCTCCTCTATACTGTCCTGTCACATATATACCCCTGTGTTACCATACATCTATCCTCCCCCTAATACACTGTAATGTGCTATATGTGATAGTGCTGGGCTCCTCTATACTGTCCTGTCACATATACACCTGTGTTACCATACATCTCTCCTCCCTCTAATACACTGTAATGTGCTATATGTGATAGTGCTGGGCTCCTCTATACTGTCCTGTCACATATACCTGTGTTACCATACATCTCTCCTCCCTCTAATACACTGTAATGTGCTATATGTGATAGTGCTGGGCTCCTCTATACTGTCCTGTCACATATACACCTGTGTTACCATACATCTCTCCTCCCTCTAATACACCTGTAATGTGCTATATGTGATAGTGCTGGGCTTCTCTATACTGTCCTGTCACATATATACCTGTGTTACCATACATCTCTCCTCCCTCTAATACACTGTAATGTGCTATATGTGATAGTGCTGGGCTCCTCTATACTGTCCTGTCACATATATACCCCTGTGTTACCATACATCTATCCTCCCCCTAATACACTGTAATGTGCTATATGTGATAGTGCTGGGCTCCTCTATACTGTCCTGTCACATATATACCTGTGTTACCATACAGCTCTCCTCCCTCTAATACACTGTAATGTGCTATATGTGATAGTGCTGGGCTCCTCTATACTGTCCTGTCACATATATACCTGTGTTACCATACATCTCTCCTCCCCCTAATACACTGTAATGTGCTATATGTGATAGTGCTGGGCTCCTCTATTACTGTCCTGTCACATATAGACCTGTGTTACCATACATCTCTCCTCCCCCTAATACACTGTAATGTGCTATATGTGATAGTGCTGGGCTCCTCTATACTATCCTGTCACATATATACCTGTGTTACCATACATCTCTCCTCCCCCTAATACACTGTAATGTACTATATGTGATAGTGCTGGGCTCCTCTATACTATCCTGTCACATATACACCTGTGTTACCATACATCTCTCCTCCCCCTAATACACTGTAATGTGCTATATGTGATAGTGCTGGGCTCCTCTATACTGTCCTGTCACATATATACCTGTGTTACCATACATCTCTCCTCCCTCAAATACACTGTAATGTGCTATATGTGATAGTGCTGGGCTCCTCTATACTGTCCTGTCACATATATACCTGTGTTACCATACATCTCTCCTCCCCCTAATACACTGTAATGTACTATATGTGATAGTGCTGGGCTCCTCTATACTGTCCTGTCACATATACACCTGTGTTACCATACATCTCTCCTCCCCCTAATACACAGTAATGTGCTATATGTGATAGTGCTGGGCTCCTCTATACTGTCCTGTCACATATAGACCTGTGTTACCATACATCTCCCCTCCCCCTAATACACTGTAATGTACTATATGTGATAGAGCTGGGCTCCTCTATACTGTCCTGTCACATATATACCTGTGTTACCATACATCTCTCCTCCCTCTAATACACTGTAATGTGCTATATGTGATAGTGCTGGGCTCCTCTATACTGTCCTGTCACATGTATACCTGTGTTACCATACATCTCTCCTCCCTCTAATACACTGTAATGTGCTATATGTGATAGTGCTGGGCTCCTCTATACTGTCCTGTCACATATATACCTGTGTTACCATACATCTCTCCTCCCTCTAATACACTGTAATGTACTATATGTGATAGTGCTGGGCTCCTCTATACTGTCCTGTCACATATATACCTGTGTTACCATACATCTCTCCTCCCTCTAATACACTGTAATGTGCTATATGTGATAGTGCTGGGCTCCTCTATACTGTCCTGTCACATATATACCTGTGTTACCATACATCTCTCCTCCCCCTAATACACTGTAATGTGCTATATGTGATAGTGCTGGGCTCCTCTATACTGTCCTGTCACATATATACCTGTGTTACCATACATCTATCCTCCCTCTAATACACTGTAATGTGCTATATGTGATAGTGCTGGGCTCCTCTATACTGTCCTGTCACATATATACCTGTGTTACCATACATCTCTCCTCCCTCTAATACACTGTAATGTACTATATGTGATAGTGCTGGGCTCCTCTATACTGTCCTGTCACATATATACCTGTGTTACCATACATCTCTCCTCCCTCTAATACACTGTAATGTGCTATATGTGATAGTGCTGGGCTCCTCTATACTGTCCTGTCACATATATACCCCTGTGTTACCATACATCTCTCCTCCTCTAATACACTGTAATGTGCTATATGTGATAGTGCTGAGCTCCTCTATACTGTCCTGTCACATATACACCTGTGTTACCATACATCTTTCCTCCCCCTAATACACTGTAATGTGCTATATGTGATAGTGCTGGGCTCCTCTATACTGTCCTGTCACATATATACCTGTGTTACCATACATCTATCCTCCCTCTAATACACTGTAATGTGCTATATGTGATAGTGCTGGGCTCCTCTATACTGTCCTGTCACATATATACCTGTTACCATACATCTCTCCTCCCCCTAATACACTGTAATGTGCTATATGTGATAGTGCTGGGCTCCTCTATACTGTCCTGTCACAAATAGACCTGTGTTACCATACATCTCTCCTCCCCCTAATACACTGTAATGTGCTATATGTGATAGTGCTGGGCTCCTCTATACTGTCCTGTCACATATATACCTGTGTTACCATACATCTCTCCTCCCTCTAATACACTGTAATGTGCTATATGTGATAGTGCTGGGCTCCTCTATACTGTCCTGTCACATATATACCTGTGTTACCATACAGCAGAGTAGACGGTCTGGTAGTATGTATACAGAGCAGGAAAGCCATAGCAATCATTAGATAGAGTTGGCTATGGGCTATATCCCACAGAACGTTCTGCCAGTGGCCATAAATGCACATTTCACCCACAAGCAACCTCATCGCTGGGACACTGTCCCGCCAATAACAGAACAGTACATGCCAGCAGAAGAAATGCCAGTAGGCCGTGGCTGATAGAACAAGATGATCTCGATATAAGTTTGTTACATTTCCCCCTATTTGTGTGTTTTTATAGTTTAAAATAAATGTTTTAATATACTGACCATAAGCTCCTGTGTCGTTACATGGAAGGCACTAGCCCGTGCCACTGGTACTGTACCATACCGCCATAACCACCTGGAACGCAGACCCCTATTCCTAATGCTACTTACATAGCATGCATGTTACAACGGATGAGATGTACTAATACTGGGTATCTTTCTCTCAGTACAGAGGACGCTAGTGGGACACAAAGCCAATGTGTGCAGCCTGGATTTCCACCCCTACGGAGAGTTTGTAGCATCCGGTTCTCTGGACACAAACATTAAGGTATACGGTGCTGAGCGTTACCCACTGGGACTGTATGATATACTGTATGTATACGGTGCTGAGCGTTTCACACTGGGACTGTATGATATACTGTATGTATACGGTGCTGAGCGTTACACACTGGGACTGTATGATATACTGTATGTATACGGTGCTGAGCGTTACACACTGGGACTGTATGATATACTGTATGTATACGGTGCTGAGCATTACACACTGGAACTGTATGATATATTGTATTCATACGGTGCTGAGCGTTACACACTGGAACTGTATGATATATTGTATTCATACGGTGCTGAGCGTTACACACTGGGACTATGATATACTGTATGTATACGGTGCTGAGCGTTACACACTGGGACTGTATGATATACTGTATGTATACGGTGCTGAGCGTTACACACTGGGACTATGATATACTGTATGTATACGGTGCTGAGCGTTACCCACTGGGACTGTATGATATACTGTATGTATACGGTGCTGAGCGTTACACACTGGGACTCTATGATATACTGTATGTATACGGTGCTGAGCGTTACACACTGGGACTGTATGATATACTGTATGTATACGGTGCTGAGCGTTACACACTGGGACTGTATGATATACTGTATGTATACGGTGCTGAGCGTTACACACTGGGACTGTATGATATACTGTATGTATACGGTGCTGAGCGTTACCCACTGCTACTGTATGATATACTGTATGTATACGGTGCTGAGCGTTACCCACTGCTACTGTATGATATACTGTATGTATACGGTGCTGAGCGTTACCCACTGGGACTGTATGATATACTGTATGTATACGGTGCTGAGCGTTACCCACTGGGACTGTATGATATACTGTATGTATACGGTGCTGAGCGTTACACACTAGGACTGTATGATATACTGTATGTATACGGTGCTGAGCGTTACCCACTGGGACTGTATGATATACTGTATGTATACGGTGCTGAGCGTTACACACTGGGACTGTATGATATACTGTATGTATACGGTGCTGAGCGTTACACACTGGGACTGTATGTATACTGTATGTATACGGTGCTGAGCGTTACCCACTGGGACTGTATGATATACTGTATGTATACGGTGCTGAGCATTACCCACTGGGACTGTATGATATACTGTATGTATACGGTGCTGAGCGTTACCCACTGGGACTGTATGATATACTGTATGTATACGGTGCTGAGCGTTACCCACTGGGACTGTATGTATACGGTATGTATACGGTGCTGAGCGTTACCCACTGGGACTGTATGTATACGGTGCTGAACGTTACCCACTGGGACTATGATATACTGTATGTATACGGTGCTGAGCGTTACACACTGGGACTGTATGATATACTGTATGTATACGGTGCTGAGCGTTACACACTGGGACTGTATGATATACTGTATGTATACGGTGCTGAGCGTTACACACTGGGACTGTATGATATACTGTATGTATACTGTGCTGAGCGTTACACACTGGGACTGTATGATATACTGTATGTATACGGTGCTGAGCGTTACCCACTGGGACTGTATGATATACTGTATGTATACGGTGCTGAGCGTTACCCACTGGGACTGTATGTATACTGTATGTATACGGTGCTGAGCGTTACACACTGGGACTGTATGATATACAGTATGTATACGGTGCTGAGCGTTACCCACTGGGACTGTATGATATACTGTATGTATACGGTGCTGAGCGTTACACACTAGGACTGTATGTATACGGTGCTGAGCGTTACCCACTGGGACTGTATGATATACTGTATGTATACGGTGCTGAACGTTACCCACTGGGACTATGATATACTGTATGTATACGGTGCTGAGCGTTACCCACTGGGACTGTATGATATACTGTATGTATACGGTGCTGAACGTTACCCACTGGGACTATGATATACTGTATGTATACGGTGCTGAGCGTTACCCACTGGGACTATGATATACTGTATGTATACGGTGCTGAGCGTTACACACTGGGACTGTATGATATACTGTATGTATACGGTGCTGAGCGTTACACACTGGGACTGTATGATATACTGTATGTATACGGTGCTGAGCGTTACACACTTTGACTGTATGTATACGGTGCTGAGCGTTACACACTGGGACTGTATGATATACTGTATGTATACGGTGCTGAGCGTTACCCACTGGGACTGTATGATATACTGTATGTATACGGTGCTGAACGTTACCCACTGGGACTATGATATACTGTATGTATACGGTGCTGAGCGTTACCCACTGGGACTGTATGATATGCTGTATGTATACGGTGCTGATCGTTACCCACTGGGACTGTATGTATACTGTGCTGAGAGTTACCCACTGGGACTGTATGATATACTGTTTGTATACGGTGCTGAGCGTTACACACTGGGACTGTATGATATACTGTATGTATACGGTGCTGAGCGTTACACACTGGGACTGTATGATATACTGTATGTATACGGTGCTGAGCGTTACACACTGGGACTGTATGATATACTGTATGTATACGGTGCTGAGCGTTACACTCTGGGACTGTATGATATACTGTATGTATACGGTGCTGAGCGTTACCCACTGGGACTGTATGATATACTGTATGTATACGGTGCTGAGCGTTACACACTGGGACTATGATATACTGTATGTATATGGTGCTGAGCGTTACACACTGGGACTATGATATACTGTATGTATACGGTGCTGAGCGTTACACACTGGGACTGTATGATATACTGTATGTATACGGTGCTGAACGTTACCCACTGGGACTATGATATACTGTATGTATACGGTGCTGAGCGTTACCCACTGGGACTGTATGTATACTGTGCTGAGAGTTACCCACTGGGACTGTATGATATACTGTTTGTATACGGTGCTGAGCGTTACACACTGGGACTGTATGATATACTGTATGTATACGGTGCTGAGCGTTACACACTGGGACTGTATGATATACTGTATGTATACGGTGCTGAGCGTTACACACTGGGACTGTATGATATACTGTATGTATACGGTGCTGAGCGTTACACTCTGGGATTGTATGATATACTGTATGTATACGGTGCTGAGCGTTACCCACTGGGACTGTATGATATACTGTATGTATACGGTGCTGAGCGTTACCCACTGGGACTGTATGATATACTGTATGTATACGGTGCTGAGCGTTACACACTGGGACTATGATATACTGTATGTATATGGTGCTGAGCGTTACACACTGGGACTATGATATACTGTATGTATACGGTGCTGAGCGTTACACACTGGGACTGTATGATATACTGTATGTATACGGTGCTGAGCGTTACACACTGGGACTGTATGATATACTGTATGTATACGGTGCTGAGCGTTACCCACTAGGACTGTATGTATACTGTATGTATACGGTGCTGAGCGTTACCCACTGGGACTGTATGATATACTGTATGTATACGGTGCTGAGCGTTACCCACTGGGACTGTATGATATACTGTATGTATACGGTGCTGAGCGTTACCCACTAGGACTGTATGTATACGGTGCTGAGCGTTACACACTGGGACTATGATATACTGTATGTATACGGTGCTGAGCGTTACACACTGGGACTATGATATACTGTATGTATACGGTGCTGAGCGTTACCCACTGGGACTGTATGATATACTGTATGTATACGGTGCTGAGCGTTACCCACTAGGACTGTATGTATACGGTGCTGAGCGTTACACACTGGGACTGTATGATATACTGTATGTATACGGTGCTGAGCGTTACCCACTGGTACTGTATGATATACTGTATGTATACGGTGCTGAGCGTTACACACTGGGACTATGATATACTGTATGTATACGGTGCTGAGCGTTACCCACTGGGACTGTATGATATACTGTATGTATACGGTGCTGAGCGTTACCCACTGGGACTATGATATACTGTATGTATACGGTGCTGAGCGTTACCCACTGGGACTGTATGATATACTGTATGTATACGGTGCTGAGCGTTACACACTGGGACTATGATATACTGTATGTATACGGTGCTGAGCGTTACCCACTGGGACTGTATGATATACTGTATGTATACGGTGCTGAGCGTTACACACTGGGACTGTATGATATACTGTATGTATACGGTGCTGAGCGTTACACACTAGGACTGTATGATATACTGTATGTATACGGTGCTGAGCGTTACACACTGGGACTGTATGATATACTGTATGTATACGGTGCTGAGCATTACACACTGGGACTGTATGATATACTGTATGTATACGGTGCTGAGCGTTACACACTGGGACTATGATATACTGTATGTATACGGTGCTGAGCGTTACACACTAGGACTGTATGTATACGGTGCTGAGCGTTACCCACTGCGACTGTATGATATACTGTATGTATACGGTGCTGAGCGTTACACACTGGGACTATGATATACTGTATGTATACGGTGCTGAGCGTTACCCACTGGGACTGTATGATATACTGTATGTATACGGTGCTGAGCGTTACCCACTGGGACTGTATGATATACTGTATGTATACGGTGCTGAGCGTTACCCACTGGGACTGTATGATATACTGTATGTATACGGTGCTGAGCGTTACCCACTGGGACTGTATGATATACTGTATGTATACGGTGCTGAGCGTTACACACTGGGACTGTATGATATACTGTATGTATACGGTGCTGAGCGTTACACACTGGGACTGTATGATATACTGTATGTATACGGTGCTGAGCGTTACACACTGGGACTGTTTGATATACTGTATGTATACGGTGCTGAGCGTTACCCACTGGGACTGTATGATATACTGTATGTATTCGGTGCTGAGCGTTACACACTGGGACTGTATGATATACTGTATGTATACGGTGCTGAGCGTTACACACTGGGACTGTATGATATACTGTATGTATACGGTGTTGAGCGTTACACACTGGGACTGTATGATATACTGTATGTATACGGTGCTGAGCGTTACACACTGGGACTGTATGATATACTGTATGTATACGGTGCTGAGCGTTACACACTGGGACTGTATGATATACTGTATGTATACGGTGTTGAGCGTTACACACTGGGACTGTATGATATACTGTATGTATACGGTGCTGAGCGTTACACCCTGGGACTGTATGATATACTGTATGTATACGGTGCTGAGCGTTACCCACTGCTACTGTATGATATACTGTATGTATACGGTGCTGAGCGTTACCCACTGGGACTGTATGTATACTGTATGTATACGGTGCTGAGCGTTACCCACTGGGACTGTATGTATACGGTGCTGAGCGTTACACACTGGGACTGTATGATATACTGTATGTATACGGTGCTGAGCGTTACCCACTGGGACTGTATGTATACGGTGCTGAGCGTTACCCACTGGGACTGTATGATATACTGTATGTATACGGTGCTGAGCGTTACCCACTGGGACTGTATAATATACTGTATGTATACGGTGCTGAGCGTTACACACTGGGACTATGATATACTGTATGTATACGGTGCTGAGCGTTACACACTGGGACTATGATATACTGTATGTATATGGTGCTGAGCGTTACACACTGGGACTGTATGATATACTGTATGTATACGGTGCTGAGCGTTACACTCTGGGATTGTATGATATACTGTATGTATACGGTGCTGAGCGTTACCCACTGGGACTGTATGATATACTGTATGTATACGGTGCTGAGCGTTACCCACTGGGACTGTATGATATACTGTATGTATACGGTGCTGAGCGTTACACACTGGGACTGTATGATATACTGTATGTATACGGTGCTGAGCGTTACCCACTGGGACTGTATGATATACTGTATGTATACGGTGCTGAGCGTTACACACTGGGACTATGATATACTGTATGTATATGGTGCTGAGCGTTACACACTGGGACTGTATGATATACTGTATGTATACGGTGCTGAGCGTTACACACTGGGACTGTATGATATACTGTATGTATACGGTGCTGAGCGTTACACACTGGGACTGTATGATATACTGTATGTATACGGTGCTGAGCGTTACACACTGGGACTGTATGATATACTGTATGTATACGGTGCTGAGCGTTACACACTGGGACTGTATGATATACTGTATGTATACGGTGCTGAGCGTTACCCACTGGGACTGTATGATATACTGTATGTATACGGTGCTGAGCGTTACCCACTGGGACTGTATGATATACTGTATGTATACGGTGCTGAGCGTTACCCACTAGGACTGTATGTATACGGTGCTGAGCGTTACACACTGGGACTGTATGATATACTGTATGTATACGGTGCTGAGCGTTACACACTGGGACTGTATGATATACTGTATGTATACGGTGCTGAGCGTTACCCACTGGTACTGTATGATATACTGTATGTATACGGTGCTGAGCGTTACACACTGGGACTGTATGATATACTGTATGTATACGGTGCTGAGCATTACACACTAGGACTGTATGTATACGGTGCTGAGCGTTACACACTGGGACTATATGATATACTGTATGTATACGGTGCTGAGCGTTACACACTAGAACTGTATGATATACTGTATGTATACGGTGCTGAGCGTTACCCACTGGGACTGTATGATATACTGTATGTATACGGTGCTGAGCGTTACACACTGGGATTGTATGATATACTGTATGTATACGGTGCTGAGTATTACACACTGGGACTATGATATACTGTATGTATACGGTGCTGAGCGTTACCCACTAGGACTGTATGTATACGGTGCTGAGCGTTACACACTGGGACTGTATGATATACTGTATGTATACGGTGCTGAGCGTTACACACTGGGACTGTATGATATACTGTATGTATACGGTGCTGAGCGTTACACACTGGGACTGTATGATATACTGTATGTATACGGTGCTGAGCGTTACCCACTGGGACTGTATGATATACTGTATGTATACGGTGCTGAGCGTTACCCACTAGGACTGTATGTATACTGTATGTATACGGTGCTGAGCGTTACCCACTGGGACTATGATATACTGTATGTATACGGTGCTGAGCGTTACACACTGGGACTATGATATACTGTATGTATACGGTGCTGAGCGTTACCCACTGGGACTGTATGATATACTGTATGTATACGGTGCTGAGCGTTACCCACTGGTACTGTATGATATACTGTATGTATACGGTGCTGAGCGTTACACACTGGGACTATGATATACTGTATGTATACGGTGCTGAGCGTTACCCACTGGGACTGTATGATATACTGTATGTATACGGTGCTGAGCGTTACCCACTGGTACTGTATGATATACTGTATGTATACGGTGCTGAGCGTTACACACTGGGACTGTATGATATACTGTATGTATACGGTGCTGAGCATTACACACTAGGACTGTATGTATACGGTGCTGAGCATTACACACTGGGACTGTATGATATACTGTATGTATACGGTGCTGAGCGTTACCCACTGGGACTGTATGATATACTGTATGTATACGGTGCTGAGCGTTACACACTGGGACTGTATGATATATTGTATGTATACGGTGCTGAGCATTACACACTAGGACTGTATGATATACTGTATGTATACGGTGCTGAGCGTTACCCACTGGGACTGTATGATATACTGTATGTATACGGTGCTGAGCGTTACCCACTGGGACTGTATGATATACTGTATGTATACGGTGCTGAGCGTTACACACTGGGACTATGATATACTGTATGTATACGGTGCTGAGCGTTACACACTGGGACTGTATGATATATTGTGTGTATACGGTGCTGAGCGTTACACACTGGGACTATGATATACTGTATGTATACGGTGCTGAGCGTTACACACTGGGACTGTATGATATACTGTATGTATACGGTGCTGAGCGTTGCACACTGTGACTGTATGATATACTGTATGTATACGGTGCTGAGCGTTACACACTGGGACTGTATGATATATTGTGTGTATACGGTGCTGAGCGTTACACACTGGGACTATATGATATACTGTATGTATACGGTGCTGAACGTTACCCACTGGGACTATGATATACTGTATGTATACGGTGCTGAGCGTTACCCACTGGGACTGTATGATATACTGTATGTATACGGTGCTGAGCGTTGCACACTGGGACTGTATTATATACTGTATGTATACGGTGCTGAGCGTTACACACTGGGACTGTATGATATATTGTGTGTATACGGTGCTGAGCGTTACCCACTGGGACTGTATGATATACTGTATGTATACGGTGCTGAGCATTACACACTGGGACTGTATGATATACTGTATGTATTACCTAATGATCCGTGTAGTACATAACATCCACATGTGTTATGTACGGCGCATACACTATCTGGCCACAGGTATGCGGACACATGAACAAACCCCCACCCGTACGTGCTTGTTGTACATCTCATGGCCATGAATATGGGGTTACTGGTATAACAGTCTCCACTCTCCTGGAAAGGTCTCTTACTACATTCTGGAACATGGCTACAGGGGCTCACACCCACCCACCCACCCAGCCACTACAGCATCAGTGAGGTCGGGCACGGACGTTGGGTGATGAGGCCGGGCTGCGTTCCAATTCATCCCTATTGTGCTAGATGGCTCTGGTGTGGAAGAATCTGACTGCACTACACAAACTCTGCATACCATTCTCTGATGGCCTCGCTTTGTACCCCGGGGGCATTGTCATGCTGATACAGGAGGGACCTTCCCCAAACTGATATCACAGAGCTGTAATCTCACCATTATACTGTCACTGTAATATTACCCTGCACTGTAACTATAAGGGGCCCAGGCCATACCATTCTCTGATGGCCTCGCTTTGTGGCCCGGGGGCATTGTCATGCTGATACAGGAGGAGCCTTCCCCAAACTGATACCACAGAGCTGTAATCTCACCATTATACTGTCACTGTAATATTACCCTGCACTGTAACTATAAGGGGCCCAGGCCATACCATTCTCTGATGGCCTCGCTTTGTGGCCCGGGGGCATTGTCATGCTGATACAGGAGGAGCCTTCCCCAAACTGATACCACAGAGCTGTAATCTCACCATTATACTGTCACTGTAATATTACCCTGCACTGTAACTATAAGGGGCCCAGGCCATACCATTCTCTGATGGCCTCGCTTTGTGGCCCGGGGGCATTGTCATGCTGATACAGGAGGAGCCTTCCCCAAACTGATACCACAGAGCTGTAATCTCACCATTATACTGTCACTGTAATATTACCCTGCACTGTAACTATAAGGGGCCCAGGCCAAACCATTCTCTGATGGCCTCGCTTTGTGTCCCAGGGGCATTGTCATGCTGATACAGGAGGGGCCTTCCCCAAACTGATACCACAGAGCTGTAATCTCACCATTATACTGTCACTGTAATATTACCCTGCACTGTAACTATAAGGGGCCCAGGCCAAACCATGGAAACCAGCCCCGACCATTATTCCTCCTCCTCCCCAGCAAGGAGGCGGCAGAGAGTTCTCCTGGCATCTGTTAAACCCAGCTCTCACCACCAGAGTGTTAAGGGTGATGCGTTATTCCAGAGAAGGCGTTTCCTCAGTGTCCAGTGGCGATGTCTGGCATTGGGGGTCTGAGGCTCCCATGAACCGTTCTTGTGCTGATACTGTTCCAATTATGCCAGTGTAGAACTATAGTGAGTGCTGTAAGTAAGAACCGATAATCTTTCCGCTCTTCAGCACTTGGCAGTCCTGCGACAATGTGCGGCTACAGCTTCGCGGCTGAGCTAGACGTTTCCCCGTCACAGTACCAGCACCTCCAGGTGACCCGGGCAGACACGTGGTGATAGGTGGCATCCTACTATAGTGTCACTGGGCTCCTCCTGCTAATGTGTGTATTGTATATGCACACTACTATATACAGTGTACAGCAGCTTCTATTCCCTATGTGTATGTATTGTATATGCACACTACTATATACAGTGTACAGCAGCTTCTATTCCCTGTGTATGTATTGTATATGCACACTACTATATACAGTGTACAGCAGCTTCTATTCCCTATGTGTATGTATTGTATATGCACACTACTATATACAGTGTACAGCAGCTTCTATTCCCTATGTGTATGTACTGTATATGCACACTACTATATACAGTGTACAGCAGCTTCTATTCCCTGTGTATGTATTGTATATGCACACTACTATATACAGTGTACAGCAGCTTCTATTCCCTATGTGTATGTACTGTATATGCACACTACTATATACAGTGTACAGCAGCTTCTATTCCCTATGTGTATGTACTGTATATGCATACTACTATATACAGTGTACAGCAGCTTCTATTCCCTATGTGTATGTACTGTATATGCACACTACTATATACAGTGTACAGCAGCTTCTATTCCCTATGTATGTACTGTATATGCACACTACTATATACAGTGTACAGCAGCTTCTATTCCCTATGTGTATGTACTGTATATGCACACTACTATATACAGTGTACAGCAGCTTCTATTCCCTATGTGTATGTACTGTATATGCACACTACTATATACAGTGTACAGCAGCTTCTATTCCCTATGTGTATGTACTGTATATGCACACTACTATATACAGTGTACAGCAGCTTCTATTCCCTATGTGTATGTACTGTATATGCACACTACTATATACAGTGTACAGCAGCTTCTATTCCCTATGTGTATGTACTGTATATGCACACTACTATATACAGTGTACAGCAGCTTCTATTCCCTATGTGTATGTACTGTATATGCACACTACTATATACAGTGTACAGCAGCTTCTATTCCCTATGTGTATGTATTGTATATGCACACTACTATATACAGTGTACAGCAGCTTCTATTCCCTATGTGTATGTATTGTATATGCACACTACTATATACAGTGTACAGCAGCTTCTATTCCCTATGTGTATGTACTGTATATGCACACTACTATATACAGTGTACAGCAGCTTCTATTCCCTATGTGTATGTACTGTATATGCACACTACTATATACAGTGTACAGCAGCTTCTATTCCCTATGTGTATGTACTGTATATGCACACTACTATATACAGTGTACAGCAGCTTCTATTCCCTATGTGTATGTATTGCAGCACTTCTGTTGCAGGAACCGGCGTGATTCCGGGATGGTTTTATATTATTGCTGCGTCCAGCCTTGAGTGCTGTGAAATCGTAGCGGTTCCTGCAACATTTGGGTCTCAGCCTAATGAGGAGGTGGGCGCAGTAATCGCGGAATAATATACTGGATTCATGAAGAATAATACGTTTCTCTTTGTTACCGTCTCTTAGCTGTGGGACGTGCGGCGGAAAGGCTGCGTGTTTCGCTACAAGGTAAGTGCAAACTCCACACCATATAACCTGTCTGGAAATGGCCTCTTCCTGATGGCGTAATGACCACATGATTCTATTCAGGGCCACACTCAGGCTGTGCGCTGCCTACGCTTCAGTCCAGATGGCAAGTGGCTAGCGTCCTCCTCAGATGATCACACAGTAAAGGTGAGTGACTCTGGCTGACGACAGCTAATCACATTGTAAGTGCAGCCACAGACTGAGAGTTATATAGTGGGAGGAGCAGGGTCCCCAGCAGCACAGAGTAGTGATGTCATCCTCCTGTCACACTGATACAGGAAGCCACAGACTGAGAGTTATATAGTGGGAGGAGCAGGGTCCCCAGCAGCACAGAGTAGTGATGTCATCCTCCTGTCACACTGATACAGGAAGTCACAGACTGAGAGTTATATAGTGGGAGGAGCAGGGTCCCCAGCAGCACAGAGTAGTGATGTCAGGCTCCTGTCACACTGATACAGGAAGTCACAGACAGAGTTATATAGTGGGAGGAGCAGGGTCCCCAGCAGCACAGAGTAGTGATGTCATCCTCCTGTCACACTGATACAGGAAGTCACAGACAGAGTTATATAGTGGGAGGAGCAGGGCCCCCAGCAGCACAGAGTAGTGATGTCATCCTCCTGTCACACTGATACAGGAAGCCACAGACAGAGTTATATAGTGGGAGGAGCAGGGCCCCCAGCAGCACAGAGTAGTGATGTCATCCTCCTGTCACACTGATACAGGAAGCCGCATACTGAGAGTTATATAGTGGGAGGAGCAGGGCCCCCAGCAGCACAGAGTAGTGATGTCATCCTCCTGTCACACTGATACAGGAAGTCACAGACTGAGAGTTATATAGTGGAAGGAGCAGGGTTCCCAGCAGCACAGAGTAGTGATGTCATCCTCCTGTCACACTGATACAGGAAGTCACAGACAGAGTTATATAGTGGGAGGAGCAGGGTCCCCAGCAGCACAGAGTAATGATGTCAGTCTCCTGTCACATTGATACAGGAAGCCACAGACTGAGAGTTATATAGTGGAAGGAGCAGGGTCCCCAGCAGCACAGAGTAGTGATGTCATCCTTCTGTCACACTGATACATAAATGTGCATCTTTGGTAAGGACATCACATTTGAGGTAGGGAATTTGGATGACCTATAAGCACTATAAGAGTAGGATAAATGTGTAAGTGACTTGTTGTGTGGTAATTGTCTGGTTTCCTCTCCCAGCTCTGGGATCTGAGTGCTGGAAAATTGATGGCCGAGTTCACGGATCACATTGGACCTGTCCAGATTGTTGAGTTTCATCCCAATGAGTATCTGCTGGCGTCTTCCAGTGAGGACAGGTGGGAGCCGACACTCTCCCAGCAGCTCTGTATTTCTCCTGTCTCTCTATCAGTACGAGCCTATGTTCTCCCTTTATAGGACGGTACGTTTCTGGGACCTGGAGAAGTTCCATCCTGTGGGCTGTGTGGAGGCAGAAGCGACACCTTTCAGGTAAGGTGTCGGGGCAGAGAGTGGGGACTGTGGTCTGTCTCTATCATGGGGTCTGGGCTCTGTAATGTCATTTCAGTAGGAACCGTCGTACTCACGCGAGCGCCCGACTCTGTATTCTTCGCTCCTCCAGACAAAATGAAGGCGCACAGCTCATATCACCCATTCCTGGTCATAAAGGATCCAGCTGTGACAGTAACCCGCCATTCTGTAATAATACACGTGACTGATAACGGCTCAGCCCCTATAAATGTTTCTATATGTTAGTGGGCGACGCAGTGGCACTGAGGCAGCAATGCGAATAATGTTCCCAGTGCTGTGTATAGTAATTGTGTACGTGTGATAGAGGGGACTGATATTACAGAGCAGATGTACAGCATTATATGTTTGCCGTGTGTTTGGCTGTATGCAGTCAGACTAAATATTATTATGCTCTATTTATATAGAGCAATGTCATCAAGTGCAGAGAATAGCAGAGCAATACCTGGCTACTGGTGCCAGCCCTGGGCATGCAATACTTGGCTACTGGTGCCAGCCCTGGGCATGCAATACCTGGCTACTGGTGCCAGCCCTGGGCATGCAATACCTGGCTACTGGTGCCAGCCCTGGGCATGCAATACTTGGCTACTGGTGCCAGCCCTGGGCATGCAATACATGGCTACTGGTGCCAGCCCTGGGCATGGAATTGTCTATCCTGCATTCATGCTAATGGTGACATTCTACGGACAAAGAGATTGTAACTGAGCCATTTGTCTGCAGGTCCATCCTGTTTAGCAGTGACGGGTGCTGCCTTTTCTGTGGGGGTCGTGACGCTCTACGTGTCTATGGCTGGGAACCCGAGCGCTGCTTTGACACTGTCCCTGTGACGTGGGGAAAAGTGTCAGACCTGTCCATCTGCAACAACCAGCTGGTGAGTTAGTAATATAATGGACTGAACAGGAACGCTGGGCTGGTCAGTATGCTGGTCGCTGTGTGTAGGGGCTGTGCTGGTCGCTGTGTGTAGGGGCTGTGCTGGTCGCTGTGTGTAGGGGCTGTGCTGGTCGCTGTGTGTAGGGGCTGTGCTGGTCGCTGTGTGTAGGGGCTGTGCTGGTCGCTGTGTGTAGGGGCTGTGCTGGTCGCTGTGTGTAGGGGCTGTGCTGGTCGCTGTGTGTAGGGGCTGTGCTGGTCGCTGTGTGTAGGGGCTGTGCTGGTCGCTGTGTGTAGGGGCTGTGCTGGTCGCTGTGTGTAGGGGCTGTGCTGGTCGCTGTGTGTAGGGGCTGTGCTGGTCGCTGTGTGTAGGGGCTGTGCTGGTCGCTGTGTGTAGGGGCTGTGCTGGTCGCTGTGAGTAGGGGCTGTGCTGGTCGCTGTGTGTAGGGGCTGTGCTGGTCGCTGTGTGTAGGGGCTGTGCTGGTCGCTGTGTGTAGGGGCTGTGCTGGTCGCTGTGTGTAGGGGCTGTGCTGGTCGCTGTGTGTAGGGGCTGTGCTGGTCGCTGTGTGTAGGGGCTGTGCTGGTCGCTGTGTGTAGGGGCTGTGCTGGTCGCTGTGTGTAGGGGCTGTGCTGGTCGCTGTGTGTAGGGGCTGTGCTGGTCGCTGTGTGTAGGGGCTGTGCTGGTCGCTGTGTGTAGGGGCTGTGCTGGTCGCTGTGTGTAGGGGCTGTGCTGGTCGCTGTGTGTAGGGGCTGTGCTGGTCGCTGTGTGTAGGGGCTGTGCTGGTCGCTGTGTGTAGGGGCTGTGCTGGTCGCTGTGTGTAGGGGCTGTGCTGGTCGCTGTGTGTAGGGGCTGTGCTGGTTGCTGTGTGTAGGGGCTGTGCTGGTTGCTGTGTGTAGGGGCTGTGCTGGTTGCTGTGTGTAGGGGCTGTGCTGGTCGCTGTGTGTAGGGGCTGTGCTGGTTGCTGTGTGTAGGGGCTGTGCTGGTTGCTGTGTGTAGGGGCTGTGCTGGTTGCTGTGTGTAGGGGCTGTGCTGGTTGCTGTGTGTAGGGGCTGTGCTGGTTGCTGTGTGTAGGGGCTGTGCTGGTCAGTCTGCGGGGCTCTGCTGGTCATCGTGCCGGTCAGTGTGCTGGGCTGTGCTGGCCAGTGTGCTCGTCATCGTGCTGGCCAGTGTGCTCGTCATCGTGCTGGCCAGTGTGCTCGTCATCGTGCTGGTCAGTGTGCGGGGCCGTGCTGGTCAGTGTGCGGGGCCGTGCTGGTCATCGTGCTGCTGGTCAGTGTGCTCAGTTGTGTCATGGGTTATTATTTGGCTTGCAGATTGGCGTGTCCAGTGTCCAGTCCAATGTCTCCTCCTTTGTGGTTGACCTAAATCGTGTAAAAATGACTGGATCAGGGTCACAGGGGCATCTCCCACAGGATACGCCAGCCAGCAAGCCCACCGCAACGGCCTCCTCTGTGAGACGCAACTACGAGCGCCCACCGACCACCTGCAGCAAACCAAAGAGGTGAGCGAGCTGCATGTCCTCCCCCTGATCCCGCGCCCGATACTGGAGGATCGCTGTCCTCATTGCTCTCTCACCAGAGTACAGTAGTCTGTTATTTACATGGCAATAATAAGCCTCACAGTGTGTAATTTATATATATATATATATATATATATATATATATATATATATATATATAATGTATATATGACCTTATAACCTAGATCTTTTACTTTCTGTGACACGTGTCCCGTGTGCCTGGCCTGAGGATGCGGTTTCTCCCTGTGACACGTGTCCCGTGTGCCTGGCCTGAGGATGCGGTTTCTCCCTGTGACACGTGTCCCGTGTGCCTGGCCTGAGGATGTGGTTTCTCCCTGTGACACGTGTCCCGTGTGCCTGGCCTGAGGATGCGGTTTCTCCCTGTGACACGTGTCCCGTTTGCCTGGCCTGAGGATGCGGTTTCTCCCTGTGACACGTGTCCCGTGTGCCTGGCCTGAGGATGCGGTTTCTGTGCCCTGATGTCATTGCCTAATATTGCAAAACCTTTGTGCATGTAGCTATAGCTGTCTCTGTATAGTAACTTTGTCATATTAGGTTCTGTACTAAATTGTGCCCCCCCCCCAGGGTAAGTCCCACCAGCGATGAGGAGGAGAAAGATTCACGAGCTGAGATTCAGAATCCCGAGGAATACAAGGAGCTTTTCCAGCCCAAGAGCGCTATCTGTGAGTATAACTCTACTTATATATCCTCTGCCCCCGGCCCCTCCCGTCCCCTGCCCCTGTCCTCTGCCCCCGGGCACTCCCGTCCTCTGCCCCTGTGCTCCCTGCCCTCTCAATCCTTTTTGTCTTTGATTTATTGAATAACATTTTTTTTTTAAATTCTCCTCGCCAGTCACCTCGCCAGTCACCCCCTGTGAAATGTCAATTTCTATTTCTTGTCTTCTCATCTTTCAGCTCGGACACCACCTCGGAACAGTGAGCCGTTCCCAGCACCCCTGGAGGAAGGTAGGATGAGGTCTAGTAAAATGTTTTGGTTGGTTTAGTGCTGGGCATTTGTCGCCAATACACTCGTGTCCCATGGCTTATTATGTTCTATTGACTGTGAATTGGGGAGGGAGTTCTGCACCCCTTCATTTCATTGTTGTTTCAGAGGTAGGGCACCTCATGCCCCAGCAGCTCTGATGGTAGGTTTATACTGGTCTCTGTATGTGTAATGCTACGTTACAGCCGGCACACAGATACACCCGCAGTCACACACAGAACATAGACATGCTGTATATCATTGTAATCAGCAGCTGTAACACTGTAACGTAGCATTACACATACACCCGCAGTCACACACAGAACATAGACCTGCTACATATCATTGTAATCAGCAGATGTAACACTGTAACGTAGCATTACACATACACCCGCAGTCACACACAGAACATAGACATGCTACATATCATTGTAATCAGCAGCGGTAACACTGTAACGTAGCATTACACATGCACATACACCCGCAGTCACACACAGAACATAGACATGCTACATATTGTAATCAGCAGCTGTAACACTGTAACGTAGCATTACACATGCACATACACCCGCAGTCACACACACAGTACATAGACCTGCTACATATCATTGTAATCAGCAGCTATAACACTGTAACGTAGCATTACACATACACCCGCAGTCACACACACAGTACATAGACCTGCTACATATCATTGTAATCAGCAGCTATAACACTGTAACGTAGCATTACACATGCACCCGCAGTCACACACCGAACATAGACATGCTACATATCATTGTAATCAGCAGCTGTAACACTGTAACGTAGCATTACACATACACCCGCAGTCACACACAGAACATAGACATGCTACATATCATTGTAATCAGCAGCTGTAACACTGTAATGTAGCATTACACATACACCCGCAGTCACACACAGAACATAGACATGCTACATATCATTGTTATCAGCAGCTGTAACACTGTAACGTAGCATTACACATACACCCGCAGTCACACACAGAACATAGACATGCTACATATCATTGTAATCAGCAGCTATAACACTGTAACGTAGCATTACACATACACCCGCAGTCACACACAGAACATAGACATGCTACATATCATTGTAATCAGCAGCTATAACACTGTAACGTAGCATTACACATGCACCCACAGTCACACACAGAACATAGACATGCTACATATCATTGTTATCAGCAGAAGCTGCTTCTGTTTTATTCGTATCACTGTGTAACTAAGACGCATTTGAAGGTAAGAAGTGACACGAACAACGATCTGCGCTATCAAGTCACGGCTTAGCGCTATTAAGGGCTGTTTAACGCGCAAGGATGCTACATGTATGCGGGCCCATCTGTACATGGCAGCAGCTCTGTCCTCGTCTCTCTCACACATCTCTGCCCATCTCCTGTGCCCCCAACATTGGGCAATTGCTGATTTGTGTTATGTGTCCACAGAATCCACCACTGTGAAGGAATCTGTTCCACCAACACCCGAAGTGGTCACTCTTATCCCAACCAGTAATAGAAATGTACGTAAGTAATGGGACGAGTAATCCTGTATGTAATGTGATGTATGTAATGCCGGGCTCTGCAGTGGGATTGGATGTTCCATCTGAAACTGTTGTAGGAGCAGTTGTGTAGTGTAACTCTCATATCCGGGGACTGTACTGTGTATATCAAACAGATGTGTCCTCATACATCTAGCCTCCATACGCCACGCAGTGCTACTTACCTGGCCTGAGTGAGCCGCCAGCTCACGTGCTACACTGCTAGCGTCAGGCGTCTAGGTCGCAATGCGATGTGACTAGGATGCACCAGCAGACTGCGCTGAGTAATGTGATATGTGACACCTGTATATCTGTGTGCTCCTGAGTCTGTATATGGGAGACTGCGCTGAGTCATGTGATATGTGACACCTGTATATCTGTGTGCTCCTGAGTCTGTATATGGGAGACTGCGCTGAGTAATGTGATAGGTGACACCTGTATATCTGTGTGCTCCTGAGTCTGTATATAGGAGACTGCGCTGAGTAATGTGATATGTGACACCTGTATATCTGTGTGCTCCTGAGTCTGTATATAGGAGACTGCGCTGAGTAATGTGATATGTGACACCTGTATATCTGTGTGCTCCTGAGTCTGTATATAGGAGACTGCGCTGAGTAATGCGATATGTGACACCTGTATATCTGTGTGCTCCTGAGTCTGTATATAGGAGACTGCGCTGAGTAATGTGATATGTGACACCTGTATATCTGTGTGCTCCTGAGTCTGTATATGGGAGACTGCGCTGAGCAATGTGATATGTGACACCTGTATATCTGTGTGCTCCTGAGTCTGTATATAGGAGACTGTGCTGAGTAATGTGATATGTGACACCTGTATGTCTGTGTGCTCCTGAGTCTGTATATAGGAGACTGATGAGTAATGTGATATGTGACACCTGTATATCTGTGTGCTCCTGAGTCTGTATATGAGAGACTGTGCTGAGTAATGTGATATGTGACACCTGTATATCTGTGTGCTCCTGAGTCTGTATATAGGAGACTGTGCTGAGTAATGTGATATGTGACACCTGTATATCTGTGTGCTCCTGAGTCTGTATATAGGAGACTGCGCTGAGTAATGTGATATGTGACACCTGTATATCTGTGTGCTCCTGAGTCTGTATATAGGAGACTGTGCTGAGTAATGTGATATGTGACCCCTGTATATCTGTGTGCTCCTGAGTCTGTATATAGGAGACTGCGCTGAGTAATGTGACACCTGTATATCTGTGTGCTCCTGAGTCTGTATATGGAGACTGCGCTGAGTAATGTGATATGTGACACCTGTATATCTGTGTGCTCCTGAGTCTGTATATAGGAGACTGCGCTGAGTAATGTGATATGTGACACCTGTATATCTGTGTGCTCCTGAGTCTGTATATAGGAGACTGCGCTGAGTAATGTGATATGTGACACCTGTATATCTGTGTGCTCCTGAGTCTGTATATGGGAGACTGCGCTGAGTAATGTGACACCTGTATATCTGTGTGCTCCTGAGTCTGTATATAGGAGACTGCGCTGAGTAATGTGATATGTGACACCTGTATATCTGTATATAGGAGACTGCGCTGAGTAATGTGATATGTGACACCTGTATATCTGTGTGCTCCTGAGTCTGTATATGGAGACTGTGCTGAGTAATGTGATATGTGACACCTGTATATCTGTGTGCTCCTGAGTCTGTATATAGGAGACTGCACTGAGTAATGTGATATGTGACACCTGTATATCTGTGTGCTCCTGAGTCTGTATATGGAGACTGTGCTGAGTAATGTGATATGTGACACCTGTATATCTGTGTGCTCCTGAGTCTGTATATGGAGACTGTGCTGAGTAATGTGATATGTGACACCTGTATATCTGTGTGCTCCTGAGTCTGTATATGGAGACTGTGCTGAGTAATGTGATATGTGACACCTGTATATCTGTATATAGAGACTGCGCTGAGTAATGTGATATGTGACACCTGTATATCTGTGTGCTCCTGAGTCTGTATATAGGAGACTGTGCTGAGTAATGTGATATGTGACACCTGTATATCTGTATATAGCTCCTGAGTCTGTATATGGGACCCCCCACGCCATTAGTAGCAGTTTAGTGTGACTGCAGCAATGATGTATAAGGGACACGTGTACACTACACACAGTTATGCTGCATTATTACATAATGTCAGACATCTGCATACCCCCCCCCCCCCCTGCATCCATCTAGAACTCATGTATTTTATATTGAATTTACTCAGACTGAACAGCTGCAAAGACCCCCAGTGGCGGCCTCTACACCCACTGTCTGCCATGACCCTCCTGCCTCCCCCATCATACCCAGCAGACCCCCTGTTATATCTGCTACGCGGAATGAGCCCATTGGTCTTAAGGTGGCAGACTTTCTCCCGGTGAGTAATGAGGGCAGTGGGTGCGGTAAATGTTTGGACCCTCTGCTCAACTCCTAAATCTACTGTTTATCTGCAGGTTGTGAAGGGCTCACACCCGATGGAGGTTTCTGATGATGAAGCTGTAAGTCAGATCCGCAAAGGACATGATACTATGTGTATGGTGCTAACCAGCCGAATGCGGAACCTGGATATTGTAAGAGCTGTCTGGAGCATCGGGGATGTCAAGGTAAGGAAATCCCCAGCTGCTTAGTGTGTGTGCATTACATTAGGCCTCATCCAGGGAGGGAGCACTCTGTGGTCAGATGATGGTGGTGTGCCACTCTGTGGTCAGATGATGATGATGATGATGGTGTGCCACTCTGTGGTCAGATGATGATGGTGTGCCACTCTGTGGTCAGATGATGATGATGATGGTGTGCCACTCTGTGGTCAGATGATGATGGTGTGCCACTCTGTGGTCAGATGATGGTGTGCCACTCTGTGGTCAGATGATGGTGGTGTGCCACTCTGTGGTCAGATGATGGTGGTGTGCCACTCTGTGGTCAGATGATGATGGTGTTCCACTCTGTGGTCAGATGATGATGGTGTTCCACTCTGTGGTCAGATGATGATGGTGTGCCACTCTGTGGTCAGATGATGATGGTGTGCCACTCGGTGGTCAGATGATGATGGTGTGCCACTCTGTGGTCAGATGATGATGGTGTTCCACTCTGTGGTCAGATGATGATGGTGGTCCACTCTGTGGTCAGATGATGATGGTGTTCCACTCTGTGGTCAGATGATGGTGGTGTGCCACTCTGTGGTCAGATGATGATGGTGTGCCACTCTGTGGTCAGATGATGATGGTGTGCCACTCTGTGGTCAGATGATGATGATGGTGGTGTGCCACTCTGTGGTCAGATGATGATGGTGTTCCACTCTGTGGTCAGATGATGATGGTGTTCCACTCTGTGGTCAGATGATGATGGTGTTCCACTCTGTGGTCAGATGATGATGGTGTTCCACTCTGTGGTCAGATGATGATGGTGTTCCACTCTGTGGTCAGATGATGGTGGTGTTCCACTCTGTGGTCAGATGATGGTGGTGTGCCACTCTGTGGTCAGATGATGATGGTGTGCCACTCTGTGGTCAGATGATGATGGTGTTCCACTCTGTGGTCAGATGATGATGGTGTTCCACTCTGTGGTCAGATGATGATGGTGTTCCACTCTGTGGTCAGATGATGATGATGATGATGGTGGTGTTCCACTCTGTGGTCAGATGATGATGGTGTTCCACTCTGTGGTCAGATGATGATGGTGGTCCACTCTGTGGTCAGATGATGATGATGGTGGTCCACTCTGTGGTCAGATGATGATGATGGTGGTGTTCCACTCTGTGGTCAGATGATGATGGTGTTCCACTCTGTGGTCAGATGATGATGGTGTTCCACTCTGTGGTCAGATGATGATGTTGTTCCACTCTGTGGTCAGATGATGATGGTGGTCCACTCTGTGGTCAGATGATGATGATGATGATGGTGGTGTTCCACTCTGTGGTCAGATGATGGTGGTGTGCCACTCTGTGGTCAGATGATGATGGTGTGCCACTCTGTGGTCAGATGATGATGGTGTGCCACTCTGTGGTCAGATGATGATGGTGTGCCACTCTGTGGTCAGATGATGATGGTGTGCCACTCTGTGGTCAGATGATGATGGTGTGCCACTCTGTGGTCAGATGATGATGGTGTGCCACTCTGTGGTCAGATGATGATGGTGTTCCACTCTGTGGTCAGATGATGATGGTGTTCCACTCTGTGGTCAGATGATGATGGTGTTCCACTCTGTGGTCAGATGATGATGGTGTTCCACTCTGTGGTCAGATGATGATGGTGTTCCACTCTGTGGTCAGATGATGATGGTGTTCCACTCTGTGGTCAGATGATGATGGTGTTCCACTCTGTGGTCAGATGATGGTGGTGTTCCACTCTGTGGTCAGATGATGGTGGTGTGCCACTCTGTGGTCAGATGATGATGGTGTGCCACTCTGTGGTCAGATGATGATGGTGTTCCACTCTGTGGTCAGATGATGATGGTGTTCCACTCTGTGGTCAGATGATGATGGTGTTCCACTCTGTGGTCAGATGATGATGATGATGGTGGTGTTCCACTCTGTGGTCAGATGATGATGGTGTGCCACTCTGTGGTCAGATGATGATGGTGTGCCACTCTGTGGTCAGATGATGATGGTGTGCCACTCTGTGGTCAGATGATGATGGTGTGCCACTCTGTGGTCAGATGATGATGGTGTTCCACTCTGTGGTCAGATGATGATGGTGTTCCACTCTGTGGTCAGATGATGATGGTGTTCCACTCTGTGGTCAGATGATGATGGTGTTCCACTCTGTGGTCAGATGATGGTGGTGTTCCACTCTGTGGTCAGATGATGATGGTGTGCCACTCTGTGGTCAGATGATGATGGTGTGCCACTCTGTGGTCAGATGATGATGGTGTTCCACTCTGTGGTCAGATGATGATGGTGTTCCACTCTGGGGTCAGATGATGATGATGATGATGGTGGTGTTCCACTCTGTGGTCAGATGATGATGGTGTGCCACTCTGTGGTCAGATGATGATGATGTGCCACTCTGTGGTCAGATGATGATGATGTGCCACTTTGCTGCCATAAACCGTACTTTCTACTTCAGGGTCCATAAGGGGTCCACAGGGTTGACCTTGGGGTATAGGTTGGGAACCAAATCCGGGCACCATGCAGTTAAAGCTTTTAGCTCCCAGGATGCACTTGGGTCCACTCTCCCTATAACCCCACCCCCAAGCCAGAGGCACCTCAGTTTAAGTTGGTGCCCGGCCGGAGTCGTGTCACCGTTAGCGCAGTGGGGAGCTGATTAGCAGCCCCTAAGCTTTATTTTTTTCTGGGAGCCGGCGTCCCGGGGGTTAATAGCCGGACAGGGGAGGTAGCCTTCCCTGTTACAGCGGCTCCTCCGCTCAGCGCGCCTTTCAGTATCTATAGTCTGGCGCCGCTGAGCTGCTTCCTCCGCGGGCCACGCTTCTTCTGAGGTCTCCAGCGGCCATTTTCTTGTGGTGCAGCAGCAGAGCTCCGGAGATGGCAGTGAGCCCAGTCCCCCTGCGTACCTCACCATCAGGTCAGTGTACACAGCGCTGTAGCCTTCCCAGACACTGAATCTGGGTAAGTTGCATGCAGTGACATAGTGCAGTATATTAAATGACATGTTTATGTATATATGTATATATCTGCATTGTATGTGACTTATGCTAGTGCTGACTGTCTGTACTTTATTCTCACCTGTCAGTGTATATCTATCCCTTTTCTTTATCTGTCCTAATACAGCTGTACTTGGGGTGGTTCTGAGACCTCACATTTATATACTTGTTAATATTTGTGAGTTTTGTCACATACTGTTGCGTGCTGCACGTTGCCATATTTTGAGTGGAACTGTGTGTTTCACACGCTAAAAATGGGTCCCTGCAGCTAATTTTTAGTATCAGTCAGGACCAGTATAGCGCTGCTTGATCGCAAGGCTTGGTCAGATATGTCTGACCAGGAGATAGAGCGTTATACTGCACCCATTTTTACTATCCTGCAAGCCATGTGCTGCAGGTGTTAGTGCGGAGGATTTAACTCTTAAAGGGTTCTGTATGTGGCGTCATTGGGTGCCGGCCTCTTTCACGACCCCCTTGGGCGGTTTGTTTTCTCGGGATCCTCTTAATTGCGGATCGCCGGGTGGGCCCCATTGTTGTACCTCACTTGGGGTTACTTCACCATAATGCCCTTTTCATCTCAGGGTATCTCGCAGTTTCTTGCACTCTTCCCCTATGACACAGACTATAGCTCCCTACAGGGGTTTTTCGAGTATATGAATTCTCCCTGGTGCCACAATAGTCTGTCATTCCCCTTGTAGGGATTACCACAACAGCCACCCTGGGTGGATGTCATTTTTCTACGAAACGCAAATTGGCGTGGTTGACGCCCTGTGGTTACTTCCCAGTTGGCTCTGCCGTGAACTGGATACTGTTTTGGGCTCTTTCCCTCTTACATGGGGGGAAGCCTATTTCAGGTATTATTATCCCTGCTTTAGGGCTGGTGGCAGGTCCATTCTGGTTAGAGTGAATGTTGACCTGCACCTGTATCATACACCCTCAGTATTACGTGCCTTCGGGTTCCCTGTTGCTGACTAGCGGGTGGATCGCATGGCGGGACTCTGTTGTAATACCTCGTATCTGGCAACAGCCAGTGTTTGGCCTCCTGTCTCAAATTCCCTGGGGGTCATCAAGAGCCCCTCATGGGGTGGATGGGCGTGTTACTCGTCGGATTACAGACGTTACTACGCATCCCATTCCTGCGTGGTCGGATTCTTCTGATCCGTAGGTGGTAACTCTGCCTGAAATCAGTATACTCGCTTTCAGGGCTTGTTACCCATCCTACCATGGCTATAGCATGGTTGGTTAATACTATTGCATACTGAGCTGATGCATTTGTAATGTTTTTTCCCCTCCAACACGTCTGGGGTTCAAATGTATTTGGTCGCTCACGTAATATATGCAGTTGTCATAGGTGGACATGCCTATATTGGATACCAGTCTCCTAACTTTCAGAGTTCCGGCTGCGACTGTATTCTCCATAATACCCTATGGCTGCGCTCTGGGAATGCAGAGGTGCAGATACCATCTATAGGGTAGATCTTGTTGGGTCCTGACCTTGACAGTGGCAGTACAAATTTACCGCCTTCAGCTATGCCCACTACAGGGCCTCAGACTAAGTCTATGAAGTCTTTTTGTCCTCTTGGTCAGCCTAAAGGTCTGTTTCTTCATAGACTGTCGGCCTTTACAAGGGCCAACATATCCAGTACCGAGCAGGCCTGGACTGCCAGCCGTCCTGCTTCTGAACCTACGGATATATCGTCAGCCTGACGAGACAGGCCTACCACTGGGAGATGGCAATTTTCTCAGTTCGCCCGGTACTAGTGTCTAGTTGCCGCGGCTATGTGGGTAGGAGGGTACGCCCTCTCTTTGCTCAGGCGGCCTATTTCCATGTGATGGTACGCAGGCCCTTATTCGGACCCGAACAGGGCCTTACAAATCCAGAAAGCTATACAGTTGTTGCGGTAAGCGGAGCTAATTGGGCCATCCCCACTTTCTTAGCGAGGGACTGGTTGTTCTGCTTTCTTTCTGGTGCGGTGGCTGAATGGTCCTCTTTGGCCTATTCTCTGTCTCAATTCCCTGAACCAGTTCCTAAAGCTACCTGGGCTCAGGAGACAATCCTTATGCTCCATCATACTATGTTTGGAACCTGGGGACTTTATGGTATCACTGGATATACAGGACGCATGCCTACGGGTACTTACAGAGACCTTGCCTCAGCATGGACTGAGGTTTGCTGTATCACAGCACTTATAATTTTTCGCGCTATGCCTGTTGGGACTGTTCTCAGCCCCACAGGGGTTTACCAGCATTTTGGATTTTCTGACAGTTCTTCTGTTCAGTATATCCCAATGCTCCTGTACCTGGATGGCCTCCTGCTCTTAGCAGGATCACCGGGGTACTTTACAGCCGGGTCAGGTTGACTGTGGCTTCTTCAGGGTGCAGACGTTTAATCAATGGGGAAAAAGTCCTCCCTGCATCCCTCTCTGGGTATTCTTCACCTAGGAGCCCTGCTGGATTCTCAGAATCTGAGAATTCTTCTGGCGTAAGACGGCAACTCCACTCTTCCATTAGGAGTACATGGATGTCTGCGCAGTCGACATATGTCTTTACACTCTGGGATGCACGGTCCACTATTCAGTGTCTGCCTTTGGAAGGGTGGAATGGGCTTAGTTCCATTCCAGGCCTTTCCATAATTGGCTTATCTCCAGATGGAACAAGTTTTTTCTGTCTGATCACTGTTCAAACGATGATGCTCTCCCCGGAGGCAAGTCGGTCCCTTTTCGGGTGACTATGGCCATCTCGTCCAGGGTATTCTTTGCTAAGGACAGTGTCTGGTTCGCATCCATTTCAGTGCAGTTGGATGTCTGTCGATTCCACCCTGTCAATTAACTTGTTGGAACTTTAGCCTGTCTTGGGCCTTCACTCTGGCATAGCCCTTGTTTCCCGGTGAACCTGAAAAAGTTCAGTCCGACAGGGTCAGAACAGTGGCTTCCTTTTTAGCAATACTGTTCGTTGGGTGGCAATGTCAGGTATGTCATACATTCGGACATTGTCCGAGGGTCTCCTCCCGACCATCTCGACAGCGTTCATTTCAGGTGCTCTCCATTGGGAAAGGGAGTCCTCAGCCGTCACGACGTGCATCCCGGGGACTAGTCTCTTCCCCAAGAGAGGTTTCATCTCCTGGTGAGCAGGGGGGGCCCCCCTGAGGTGACCCTCATGGCCTTCTGACTTTATCACACTATGGTGTTACAGTTCAGCTCTGGGGATTCTGAAGCAACCTTCAGTGACTCTTTGTCGGTGAAGTGGTCCTTCCAATTTGCGTACCTGTGTTCTCCGGTCTCCATTCTTCCTCGAGGGAAGTGTTTCAATCGAGACGGAGAGGCTTTCCTGCTGGTGGCTCCTGATTGCCCCAGATGTCAGGGGTACTTGGTTTTTCGGAGTCTCTCCATCGATACTCCATTCTTGATGCTTCACTGGCCAGACCTGTTGTCTCAGGGTCCTGGGGTTTGCCTTGGACCTGGGTCGTTTGTGTTTGACTGCGTCCCTACAGTGATCTTACGGCTTCCCTGGCTTTGTCATCGTTGGAATGATTAGAGCACATGGATCAGCTTTTGCCGAGACCTACCACAAACTGTGGCAGCCATAATTCTTATGGTATTATACCTGTCGATACGATCCTCCGGTGTCCAGGATTTCCAGATGTTCTGGCATACCTTCCGGCTGGCTTGGGTTTCACCCTCGGCCTGGCCTTCCTGACAGTGCGGATCTCTACACTGTCGGTATGATTAAGATATGGAATTGCTCCACTCTGGTATCCAGTTCATCCTTTGGAGTGTTTTCTGGATTATGCCTCCATTTGTCCTCTCTAGGGACTCCTTGGGAGTTAGTAGTGGTTCTTCGTTCCCTCCGGGGACAGTCAATGGAACCGCTGGTTGTGATAGCCATTACATGGTCTATTGCTTAGGCTCTCTCTTTCTCTCAGGGTGTTTATATCGACCAGGTGAGTGTTGGAATTGGGAGCGTTCTCATGTGGCTCCCTCTTCTGGAGGGCATCATGTCAGGGTGTGAGTTGCTCTTGCCCTGTGTTTCTTCTTAGTGATTTTTAGGTTCCATATTATTCTGGAACTTATTGTACGGCCGCTCAGTCCCCAGTCCTCTCGGCTGGTGTGGCCTCATTGACTGTGGTCCGGCCTCTGTGGATTTATGTGATCCGTTCACGTTCCTTACGGAAATCGGACTCCTTATTAGTGGTCTGAGATTTCTGGTTTTAACAGGAAAGGATGGCCGGCCTATGGCCAAATGTTGGCTGGATGGCCTTCTTCAGGGGCTTACCCATGGGTAGGCCTTTCTGTTGATGAGGCTTGTTTTTTCTCGGGCCATGTAACCCTCGTGGGCGGCTCGCTGTGGCGCCTTGGCTGTTTTGCCTTACTAGGTGGCCACATGGTCTTCTGTCCACACCTTTTTTTAAGGTTCTAGGCATTGGTTTCCTTTGCCTCTCAGGATGCTTCCTTTTTGGCGGCGGATTTTCCTCTCAGCACAGGAGCGTCCCCACCCTTGGTTGAACTGCTTTGGGACATCCCCAAGGTCAACCCTGTGGACCCCCTATGGACCCTGAAGTAGAAAACAAGAGATATGGTAAGAACTTACCTTTGTTATCTGTTTCTACGAAGTCCATAGGGTCCACAGGGCGCCCGCCCTGACACACCTGGCTTCAAATGGGCTGTGTGGCTGGTCACCGGTTTTCCGTCTCCCATTTCTGTGAGTATGGTTCTAGAGTGTTCAAGTTTTCTCTCTCTTTTTCTCTCCTCCTCCGGCCTTTGGCTACTTACAAACTGAGGTGCCTCTGGCTGGGGGGCGGGGTTATAGGGAGAGTGGACCCAAGTGCATCCTGGGAGCTAAAAGCTTTAACTGCGTGGTGCCCGGATTTGGTTCGTAAACCTATACCCCAAGGTCAACCCTGTGGACCCTATGGACTTCGTAGAAACAGAGATAACAAAGGTAAGTTCTTACCATATCTCTTGTTGTTTATTTTTATAGACTTCAATGGACTCTGCCGTTGCTGTAAATGATCTGTCTGTGGTTGTCGATCTCTTAAATATCATCAACCAAAAATCGTAAGTGACCAGTCTGAATCATTGCTCCCGCCCTTACTGAGCGTTAGTCCTGTTTGTTAGACGTCCTTTCATCATTTCCTGCAGGTCTCTGTGGAAACTGGATCTCTGTCCCACCGTTCTGCCACAAATAGATAAACTGCTGCAGAGCAAGTACGAGAGGTGAGCACGGAGACGCCAGTAGTTACCTGTTCCCTGTATCGGTCTCCAGCCATCGCACAATAATCCTGTCTGTTTTCCCCTTATCCATAGTTATGTGCAGACTGGGTGCAACTCACTGAAGCTAGTCCTCCAAAGGTTCCTGCCACTGATCACGGACACTCTGGCAGCTCCGCCCTGTGTGGGTGTGGACATCTCGCGTGAGGAAAGGTGAGGAGGGTCTGTGTGACGGCGGCCGCACCCCCCTTCTAGCAGTGACTGACTGTTTCCCCTCCCCACAGGCTGACCAAGTGTAGGCTCTGCTACAAGCAGCTGAGAGGTTTGGCCCCTCTGGTGAAGACGAGAGCGTCGCTGAGCGGTCGATATGGAAGTACTTTTCGGGAGCTGCATCTGCTGATGTCTGGACTGGAGTAATTGGGACTAGAATTCATCCTACGAGCTTGGAGCTGTCTCTGAATCCCTTGGGGGGGACATAAATAAGCTTGGTGGCTGCGATTGGGAGATGGATGGAGCACGGTTTGTGGAACCTGGAATAATCCTAATTTATTGATCACTGAATATTTCCAGCATTAGTTCCTTGAACTACACTGTGCGGAGACACGATGTGTACAGTCTGCCCGGCCAGAGGTGCCGCCCGTCCCCGTGTTGGGTGAAGGAACTGCTCAGGCCAAGGTCTCATCCACCGAGGTCTGGAGATCAGGGATGACTTCAGGATCTCAACCTGTTTTGTTAACGGCCTTTATAGTAGCAGTAAAAGTGTCATATCTTGCATTTCATGTGTGTGAATCAGCTGTGTGACATGTCATACCTGTAGCACGGGTTCTTGGTGTGGTTACCTGGGACAGTGACATGAGTCAGTAACCGGTGCAGGTACACGCGCTATTAGTTGGGCTGTGATGATGCAGCTGTATATTCCTGGCTATATACTAACAAAAACACAACAACACAACAACTCAAAGACTCATTATAAAATATTTTGTATATTAATATATATATATATAGAGATTCTATACAGTTTATTACAAACACAGGCAGCATCTAATTACATTGTAACCATCTAATCCTAGTGTAAGGTGCTTAGTCCTCGCTTCTCTGTCCCATGCTAAGGTGCGTTCATGGTCCCAGAACCTCCGTCTCTGGTATAGTCCCGGTCAGGAGGGTCCTATACGATGCCGGGCTGAAAAGAGCACATATATTAGACATATGAACATAAAGCTTGTGCACTAAATGGCATCTTTCTTACTTTAGAGACAGTACAGATGGGGCCACATATATTTTTCTTCCTTCCACGTTAAACAACCCTTCTAGTTGCCCCATGGCATGGCGTGACTCTGTAGGGCCGAGCGTCTTTTTATGCAACTTTTTACCTTCAAATGTGTCTTATTTGCAAAGCGATACCGATAGTCACACACACAGCTTCTGCTGATTATAATGATAAGATGGATTTGAAGGTAAAAAGTCGCATGAAAAGACGCTTGGCGCTACGGAGTTGTACATTAGGAGTAAGTGACAGTACAGGCAGCGTAGTCTCATACAGTGTATAATGGGGAATATCAGGAGCAGACTGATTACATTGTCCTCACCTATAACCTGGATAACTATACACATTAGGAGTATATACCGTATATATACTTGTATATTAAGCATATAGAAAAACAATCCTTAGATCGCAGTCATAGGATCCCACATCGGACGTAGCCGTCAGCTTTTACCTCTCCTCCCCACAATAACCAGGAAGTCACCGACCGGACTATTGCAGCCTAATTGGAGCAGAATAATTTGCTTCCATAGTGTGTGAATTAAAATTCAGTATTTACTAAACATACCAAAGTACACACAACCAGTGGCGGTTCTAGGGGCGGGCTAACAGGGGCCTGCAGCGGCAGCCGATGCTTACTCCACAGCTCCGGCTCCAGCAGAGAGCAGTATGGGAGGGACGTCATGACGTCTCTCCCATAGATCCGTGGTGGGACTGGACGGCAGCGGACGCAGGAGCGGGGCCTAAGGTAAGTATTGTGTTTGTATTTTTATGATTTTTCAGAATGGAGGCATGGGAGCATTACTACTTGGGGCATGTCTATAGGGGGCATTACTAATAATGTGTTATAAAAGCCATTACTGCACATGGCAATTATTCGCCACGAGGGAAGAGCTTGGGGGAAGCCCAGAACCTTCATAAGTGCTGGGCACGCCCCACAGTTTGATGAATTGGGGGTGTTCCGCAAGGAGACGTCCCCTTTCTGGAAGCGCGTGTGCTTTCAGCGCGCGCAGAGGAACGTCATCTACAGAAAGTTGTTGTTTTTGGGGGGGGGCACAACTGTGAACTTTCGCCCTGAGCTCCCCAATGTCTAGAACCGGCCCTGCACACAACACACAATGGTAAAGAAGATCGCTTATCTAAGTCACAAAAGGTCTGTTCCTGTTGGGGTAAGATCAGTATAAGTCCACTCAAAGTTCATATGAGGTAGGTATATATGGTGAGTGAAGATGGTTTGTCAAGCACAACGCATTTCGCCTCTCAATAGGCCTCCTCATGGTCATATTTAGTAAAGTACAGGGAGGCCTTAAATACCTCTCTTTTCCCACCAAAATGTGGCCGAATTTGGCGCTCCCTCAGACGTCACTTCCGGTTCGCGGCTGCCCGGAACCGGAAGTGCGCACCCACTATGATGTCCGCGTCCGGAAGTGCGTATATTGCGGTGCCTATTCCCGGAAATTCACCTCACTTCCGGTTCGCGACTGTCACTGGAAGTGGTCATAATACTCAGCCCGTTATCATCCTATAAAGAGATGTAGTCCATTATTGCCCTTCACTGATATCGTGTAACCATAGGGAACAGCAGTCCTACCACACAACATCCTATTTGGCTATATATACTGCAGTCTCCATTTGCTTGGAGTCCATACAGATTACATGGGCACCATTTTGTTGGAGATCATTCTCAAAAGTCAATTGGTACTTATTTATATGGTCTCCGGAAACATGGATACCGCAATATCCATAATTTGTCCTGAATAAAGTAGACCAATCTTTGGGGATCAGGGGGACCAGATATCGGGAAATTTTGGGGACCAAGGTTCAAGGCCATATTGTAAACAAGATTTTACCCCGTGGTTCAAAATTTTTTTTTTACATATACATTAGGGTTTCTAATTTAGAAACCCTAATGAAAAAATATGTATATTTTTAAATAGAAATTTTATATAATTAAAAGTGTAAATCTGTAGAATAATAAATTACCTCTATCTAGTATAAAAATCCTAATGTATGGTATGGCGCTGCTTAATATTTCCAACAAGATTGTTAGTCAGATATATCTGACCAGGAGATGGGTGCAGTATCGCACTCTGGGCCTGATTCAGAGCCGAACGCTCTGACCAGAGCACTCGCTCTGAATCAGGGCCCTCCTCCATGAAAATGGAGCATCCTCCTGGACGCTTGCATAGCTGTGGGTGACCACCCACAGCTTATGCGAGCGTCCATGATGATGGTCGCGATGGTCAAGACCATCGGGCTTACAACGGAGACCCTGCGGTAGGGTCTCGCTGCCGCAAGCCCTGGAGTGATTTTGGCTCTATAAGAGCCAAAATCACTCCCACTGACATCACTAGTGATGTCAGTGGGGCCAGCTTCAGACTGTAGGCGTTCCCATGGGAACGCCTCCGTCTGACAGCCACGCCCCGGCACGCCCACCAAAGGGGGCGTGCTGTCAATCAACATCGACAGCACGCCCCCTTTGGTGCGAGACCCGGAGCGAGGGAGAGCCCGTCGCTATCCGGGTCTTGCACATGCGCACGACGGAGCTCCCTCCGTCGTGCGCATACGCAGTGGGGCAACATCGACCCGCTTGTGGGCGTCCTGCGCTCGCCAGCGGGTCAAAATTACCCCCTCTGTTTGCACTAATACCTGCAGCACATGACTTGCAGGATAGCAGAGGATTTGACTCAGAAAGGGTTCTGTAAGCGGCGTCATCTGGCGCCGGCCCCTTACACGACCCCCTTGGGCGGTTTGTTTCTCGGGATCCTCTCCATTGCGGATCGCTGGGCGGGCCCTATTGTCGTAACTCACTTGGAGTTACTTTACCATACTGCCCTTCTCATCTCAGGGTATCTCGCAGTTTCTTGCACTTTACCCCTGTGTCACAGACTATCGCTCCCTGCCGGGGTTTTTTTCACAGTACATGAATTACCTCCGGTACCACAACGGTCTGTCATTCCCCTTGCAGGGATTACCACAACAGCCATCCTGGTGGATGTTGTTTCTATGAAACACAAATTGGCATGACCTACACCCTGTGGTTATTTCCCAGTTGGCCCGATACATCATCCAGTTCATGGCAGAGCCATTTCCCTCTTACACAGGGGGAGCTGATTTCAAGTATTATTATCCCTGCTTTGGGGCTGGTGGTCCGGTCCATTCTGGTTATAGAGAATGTCGATCCTGCACCTGTACCATACACCCTTAGTTTAACATGGGGGTCCTCGTTTCTGTCCAGCGGGTGGATCTCCGGGCGAGAGTCTGGCTGTCGCCAGATACGAGGTCTCACAAAAGCGATTTGGCCTCCTATTTCCCATTCCCTGAGGGTCATCACAAGAAATCACCTCCTGGGGTGGATTTGTATGTTACTCGTCTGATTACAGGCGTTACTACGCCTCCCATTCCTGCCTGGACGGATTCTACAGATTACAGGTGGTAACTTAGCCCCTGAAAGCGAGTATATTGATTTCAGGCAGTTGCCAGTCCTACCATGGCTATCGAATGGTTGGTTAATACTATTGCATACTGGGCTGATGCATTTGAAATTTTTTCCCCTCCAACACGTCTGGGGTTCAGATGTCTTTTGCTGCTCACATAAGATATGCAGTTGTCATATGTGGGAATACCTACATTGGATGCCAGTCTCCTAACCTTCAGAGTTTCGGCTGTGACTGTATCTGCCACTATACCCTAGGGATGCGCTCTGGGAAAGCAGAGGTGCAGACACCTTCCATGGGGAAGATCTTGTGTTTGGTCCTGACCTTGACAAGTTTGTAGCAACATTGGCAGTATCACTAATACAGGATTACCGCCTTCAGCTACTCCCACTACAATCGGACTAAATCTGTTTAGGCTGACCCTGAGGACCAAAAGACTTAAGGACTGTTTTTTCCTAGGTTGTCGGCCTCCACAAGGGCCACAATATCTAGTACCGAGCAGACCTGCACTTCCAGACGACCCTGCTTCTAAACCTGAGGATAAACCTTCAGCCTGACGGGACAGGTCTACATCTGGGGGATTCCTTAGTGAGATACCGACATTCTCAATTCACCCAGTGCTGGTGTCAAGTCACCACGGAAGCTTGGGTATGAGTTGTAGTCTCTCACGGGTGCGGCCTCTTATTGCTCAGGCGGTCTCCTCACATGTGTTGGTTACACGGGCCCTGTTTCTGACCCGATCAGGGCCTTACAAATCCAGAAAGCTATACAGTCTTTGCGGTAAGCAGAGCTATTTAGGCCAGCCTCACTATCTCAGCGAGGGACTGGTTGTTCTACTTTCTTTCGGGGGCAGTGTCCAACTGGTCCTCAGAGGATAGGCAAATGTCTCAGATCTCTGAACCAGTTTCTAAAGGTGCCTGGACTCCGGATGATGGAGCATAGGGGACTCCTCCTATGTTTGGAACCTGGGGACTTTATGGTATCTCTGAATATTCAGGACACGTACCTACGGGTACATATAGAGCCCTCTCATCAGCATTGGCTCAGTTTTGCTGTGCTACAGCAACACTTACAATTTTCAGGCTCAGCCCTTTGGACTGTTCACAGCCCCACCGGGGTTTACCAGATTTATGGATTTTCTGACAGTTCACCTGCTCAGTATATCCGACTGCTCCTTTATCTGGACGGCCTCCTGCTCTTAGCAGTATCACCGAGGTACTTTGTGCCTGTGAAGAAGCCACGGTTATTCTGACCTGGCTGCAAATGGTTAATCAACGTGGCAAAAGTCCTCCCTGCATCCCTCACAGGGTATACTTCATCTGGGAGCCCTGCGGGATTCTCAGAATCTGAGCATTCTTCTGGCATAAGACAAGATCTCCACTCTTCGACTAGGAGAGCGAAGATGTCTACACAGTCGACATATGTCATTACACTCTGTAATGCGCATTCTAAAATCCAAAGTGTCTACCTTCGGAAGGGTGGAATATTCTCAGTTCCATTCCAGGCCTTTCCATAATCGGCTCCTCTCCAGATGGAACGAGTTTTTCCATCGGATCACTGTTCAGACAATGATGCGACAATGATGCGAGTTGGTCTCTGTCTGGGTGGCTAGGGCCATCTCATCCAGGCTATTCTTTGCTGCGGACACCAATCTCTGGGGGGGCAGTGTCTGGTCCGCATTCATTTCGGGGCAGTTGGACATCTTTCGCTTCCGCCCTGCCAATTAGCCTAAAGTTCCAACAAGTTGTGTGTTAGGCCAGAGTGAAGGCCCAAGACATTTCACGGTAAACCTGAAAAGGTTCAATCCGACAGTGTCACAACAGTGGCTTCCATCTCGGAGACGCTGGTCGTTAGGTAGCAATGACAGGAATGTCACACGTTCTGACATAGTCCGAGGGTCTCCTCTCGGCCATCTCTGCAGTGTTCATTACGGGAGTTCTCCATTGGGAAGCGGACTTCCTCAGCCGTCACGACGTGCTTCCCGGGGACTGGTCTCTTCTCCAAGAGAGGTTTCAACTTCTAGTGAGCAGAGGGGGGCTCCCAGAGGTGGTCCTCATGGCCTTCTGACTATCACACACTGTTGGTGTTATCCAACACTAGAGGTACTGAAGCAACCTTCGGTGACGCATTGTCAGTGACGTGGACCTTCCACCTTGTGTACTGGTTTCCTCCGGTCTCCCTTCTTCCTTGTGGTCTTCAGAAGTTTTCAATCGAGACGGAGGTGCTTTTCTGCCGGTGGCTCCAGATTGCCCCAGACATCACTGGTACTTAGGGAGCCTCCGAAAAACTATCGATTCTCCGTTCCTGCTGTTTCACTATCTGGACCTGTTGTCTCAGGGTCCTTGGTTTTTTCCCTGGACCTGGATCATTTGTCTTTGACTACGTCCCCTCTGTGGTCCTAGGGTTTCTCGGGCTCTGTCCTTAGTGAAATGTTTAGAGCACATAGACCAGCTTTTGCTGGGATCTACCACAGGCATACATAATTCTTATGGTATCGTACCTGTCGCTACGATCCTCTGGTGTTTAGGATTTCCAGAAGTTCTGGCATTCCTTCCAGCTGACTTGGGTCTCGCTTTCTGCCTGACAAGTGCGGATCTCTACACTGTCAGTAGGGTTCGGCTGTGGGTTTGCTCCACTCTCTGGTATCCGATCCATCCTTCAGGGTGTTTTCTGGATTATGCCTCCCTTTGTCTCCTCTAGGGGTTCCTTGGGATTTGGTAGTGTTTCTTCGTGCGCTCCTGGGTCCTTTATTTGAACCACTGTAAGCTACAGACCATGTAATGGCCATCACAGAGTCTCTCTCTCTCTCTGTTATGGCGTTTGCATCTGCCAGGAGAATGTCGGAATCGGGAGCGTTCTCATGTGGCTCTCTCTTCAGGTTAGTCCACCATGTCAGGGTTTTGAGTTGCTCTCGCCCTGTGTCTCTTCCTAAAGTGGTTTTTAAGTTCCATATTATTCTGGAAGTTATGGTACTGACATTTCAGTCACCAGTCCTCTTGGCTGGGGTAGCCTCGTTGACTGTGGCCTCTCTGGATTTATGTGATCCGTTCAAGTTCCTTCAGGAAATCAGACTCCTTAGTTGTGGTCTTTGGATTTCAAAGGAAAGGATGGCCGGCCAACGTTGGCTAGATGACTTCATATGACTATCTCAGGGGTCTACACATGGGAAGGGCTTTCTGTTTCTGTTGATGCTTATTTTACTTGAGGTGTGGGTCCCTCATGAGTGGCTCACTGTGGCACCTCGGCTGTTCTGCCTTGCAAGGTGGCCACGTGGTCTTCTGTCCACACCTTTTTAATGTTCTATGCATTGGTTTCCTTTGCCTCTCAGGATGTTTCCTTTGGGCGACGGATTCTCCTCTCAGCACAGGAACGTCCCCACCCTTATAAGAACTGCTTTGGGACATCCCCAAGGTCAACCCTGTGGACCCCCTATGGACCCTGAAGTAGAAAACAAGAGATATGGTAAGAACTTACCTTTCTCTGTTTCTACGAAGTCCATAGGGTCCACAGGGCGCCCGCCCTGACGCACCTGGCTTCATATGGGCTGTGTTACTGGTCACCGGTTTCCCGTCTCCTTTTCTGTGAGTATGGTTATTGAGTGTTAAAGTCTTCTCAGTTTGTAAGTAGCCAAAGGAGGAAAGAAAGAGAGAGGTGCCTTTAGCTTGGGGGCGGGGCTATAGGGAGAGAGCTCCCAGGATGCACTGGGTCCAAATAGCTTTAACTGCGTTGTGCCTGGATTTGGTTCCCAACCTATACCCCAAGGTCAACCCTGTGGACCCTATGGACTTCGTAGAAACAGAGATAACAAAGGTATGGTAAGAACTTCTCTTGTTTTTTCTATATGTTTAATATGCGCGTACTGTCAATGTACTTGTATATCAGCATTCATATACTTATTTCACGGTGTAATCAATTACTACACTATCAGGCGCTGGCCCTTGTCCCCTTATTTATCCGACTTACCAATCGGCTTTCTCAAGAAGTAAGCAGCCACCTGTCTGGAAAAGGGGCATAGTGTGACTTAACTTCAGAAGGAGGAAAGAGACTTCCTGAACAGTACTACCTTCCCGTGTGATAGAGCTGTGGCGCTGCCCCTTAGGAAAATATACACATATATAACACAGAAAATATAACACTCTATGTCTGGATTAGTCAGCATAGCTTTCCTTAGCCCCCCATGTCCCCACATTCGGCAGCAGGTGGAATATTACATGGAGGCGACTCTACATACCTGAGCTTGGAACTTTCTTGCGCACAGACGTGTTTCTTGTCCCGCGGGCTGGGATGGGGTCACTCTGTGAAGCAGTAAAAGTAACAGATTCTCAGTGACACTAGAATTGCGTTATTCTGCCTCACTGTGGGGTATATGCAGAGGGTGGGAGAGTTCTCATTGTTACTGTAGCATCTACCGCCTGGCCTACAGAGGGCGGTGCTCGTTCCTGCAACGTTCCCATGTCATGTCTGTGTGATGCTGTGCATGATACGGGGGTCACCCTACCACAGTGGTCTCTGCACTCGGTGAAGGCAGTTGCTCGGTTCTTCTGGCCGGTGCTCCCAGCTCCACAGCTCGAACGCGATCACCAAACCGGAGAGAGCAGAGGGTCTCGCTGACATTCTGCTCCATCGGAGACACCTGTGTACAATACACAAAGATCAGGCCTTTCCGTCTGTGCCCACAGCCCCCCTAATTACTGCAACATTTCTCCTGGACGTCAAGGCCCCCCATACATCAGCAATGGATTGTGTATAATAATCTTTCCCTTTGCTAATTGCTGCAAATATTTTTATACATGATCCATTGCAGATTGCAGAATTGCTGATGTATGGGGGCCTTTAGGCGAAACGCTAAAGGTGCATACACGCACAATGATTTCTTGAACGCTAATCGATAAAGATATTGTTTATTGTTCAATCGTTGAAGAAATCGCTCACTTTCTGAGTTAAAACGATGAACGATTATCATTCATGCGCATTCACGTTTGTAGTTCAGTCAGACTGACCAACTGAACGATTTTCATTATGGAATAGGCAAAAATAGATTTTTTTTTTAAAGTGTAATGAACGATGTTTTTGAACTACAAACTGGTATCAAGAGTAAAGCTGCACACACAACAATTTTGTTACCAACAATTTTCTGAACGATTATCTGTCAGAGGTTCCCATCATTCCCAGTTACCGTTGTGGAGTATAACCCCCATCGTGTACAGCTTACCCGTTACACAATTACTGCACCGGGCCGTTAGATATTGGAGCTATGTTGCTTATTTTTGTTTCATGACCCAAGTCATAAGTGGGAAGTGAAATGTTACTATTTACTAAGAGAATCAGAGACTGGATTGTGCGCACATGGGTGTGATTGGGGGAAGGGATACGGGGGGGAAGGGATACGGGGTGTGGAAGAGACAGATTCCGCCTTATGAAATAGAAATTTAATCTCTGGAATTTACCAAAGTCCTGGGCACATCTGTGGTCCCTCACTCAGCTGCACCCCCGCTTATCCATATACCCAACGCGTACCCCCGCTTATCCAGCAGCCACTTTCGCTCCAACCACAGAAGACTGGTGACCATTATTTATTCACCTGTCCCGTTAGGAGCTGCCCCTGATTGGATCCCTCCCTCCTATGGGGAACAGTCTTCAATCTCCACCATCTTCCTCTCCCGTACAGGAATGAGCTGCAAGGTCCTCATAGTAAGAACTTGAGCCATTATGACAGGAGAACAGCGATTATAGTGAGCGTGAGGTCAGAGCTCCCACATCTACAGGACTGACAGGGCCTCCACCCCACATCTACAGGACTGACAGGGCCTCCACCCCACATCTACAGGACTGACAGGGCCTCCTCCCCATATACACAGATGATACATACACCGGGCTGACCCCCATATATAGAGGAGCTGTCGCCTGTCGGACATTGTGATGTCACCTGTAGGAGGAGCAGGGCCTTCCCGTCCCGGCTGAGTGGTTCCTGGAGCAGGTAGGTGAGCTTAGAGTTGCGGTACGGGACATGCACTTGATGAGAGCGCAGTGCTGAGAAGACGTCTCCCAGCGCAGACAGAGACCGGTTGATGTACTGAGCCTCCCTCAGACGGTCCCCGGCAGCTCCTGATCGGGACACGCGCTCTGAGCCGGCCAGGTCCACCAGGTAGAGTTTGCCTGTGGAGAGGACGGGAGCCCATGAGAATAGCTGCCATCTGCGGTGTCCTGGCTCATGTTACCCCATCTGCTCAGCTCATGTTACCCCATCTGCCCTCTGTGGCCCCACACCCTGTGACTGGAGGGTATAGGCTGGGAGTTCCTGTAGTAAGCTCAGCCTAGTGGTTGGCCCCACCTGTTGTACAGATGCCAGTGCTGGTCTCTCGCCCCCTGGTGGTGAGGATGAGAAGGGCATGGGAGCGGGAACTGTGGACATTGAGATTTGTGTGTTCTGTGGCTCTTTGTTTATGTCCCATCTCCATGATCTAAGTGAAAAGCACAATGAGATTATATATCATGTATACTGTGTATATATATATATATATATATATATATATATATATAGTATACACGATATATACACACACAGTATACAACACATTATAACACTATGATCACTGTCACAGACTGGACATTATAACGCCATACCTTATTTATGTCCTGTATGCTCCGCACGCTCTGCTGCGTTACACCCGGCACGTACAGCTCACCTGCGCTACCTGGAGACATCTTTATATCCAGAGAGCTGTGACAGTCTGAGCCTAGCAGGTCCCTGTCAGTCAGAGAGGTGACATATAATATAACATACATATAATACCTCTATCAGTTCTCCGACAACTACCCCCATCATCTCTCCAGTACAAGGAGACAACTACCCCCCATCATCTTTTCTTGGACAAGAAGACTGATACCCCCACCCAAAACAAGAGTACATTTACCTATCAGAATGTTGCAGTGCAGAGGAGCCAAACATATATAAAGTTGGTGAGGCGGCCAATACTTGTGCTAAAGTAGTCAGTATACCTGGCATGCAAAATAAAATTGCATTTGCCCCCTTTGAATCACAACATGGCTTATGCAGGAGCAAACTTCCACCCCTTGGCTTAGAACGCTAAACGTGGCCTAGTGCGGCTTGCATCTCGCCATCCACCATCGGCAAATCAATCGGTCACGCGTTACAAAATGCTAAATCCTTTATGGATGTGTGTGGTTGGAAGAAGCGCTTCGTATAGATTGTTGTAGACATAATTCGCCTTATAGGATTACTGGTTTCAGCTACTAGAGTTCATAATCCTTTGGCGTTAGTGGTGTGATTCCACACCTAACATATAGCATAAGGACATTATAATAATAACAACTTTTGTATTCATGTGAAGTCTGAGAATTTCCCCACAAACAAAATAAAACAAAAACAGAAAAAAGGGCTCAAAAATACAAAAGGGGAAATGTCAGGGGGCTAACCACGGCATACAGCTAACTGAAACAGCCAGCAACCGCAAGCAAATGGTAACAGAAAGTAACACACATCAATAATAAGCGTGGCAGTATATACGTCGTCCACACTGCACAAAGTATAACTGCAGGTCACAGCCAGCGCAATCAGGGGACAAGAAGCACAAACACGGTATCATGGGGTCAGCATCCCGCCCCAGGTGAGAGAGATACAGAGGATCCTGCAGCATCATTCTAGTAAGGAACCAGACGTGGACACGTTCCCTCAAGGACACTGGGAAAGCCACAATAAAACTCCCAAATATCAAAGAGGCCCTCGTCTCTCCTGTCCCTACCGTATGGAGGAAACCAACCAGTCCATAACTAAAGCAAAAAATAATGGACAGGGTTGAGTCTGCTCTGATACCCCCATATGTATAATAGTCTTCTGAGAGACAACAAAAACAATAGCAGGATTATGGAACCCACCGTTAACATGAGGACTGCGGGGACACTACCCAACAGCACCCACTCTAAGTAAGGACGGGGGAACTTACATACATCCCAATAACTATAAAGTGTAATGTAACAGGAGGACTGCGGGGACAAGAGCTAGGATTAACGTGGTCAGCATGAGGAAAAATTCCCTTATGGAAAGTTTTAGTAGAATATACTGTAGCAAGGATCAAAGAATCTTATCAGTTGTTACATTTTGGAAGAGTTCTACCCAGGACAAGAAACCTAATGTAACTATAGAAACCAAAGGTGGTCTGTAGTGTATTATAGTGTATGGAGATAGTCCTCCTATCCATCAGTGCTCTGTAGTCAGTGGTTCCCAAACTGTGTGCCGTGGCACCCTGGGGTGCCTCAAGCTGGTGTTCCAGCACCAAATCAAACTATTTATGGTCAATGTAAGAGGCAAAAACATGTGGACAAACACAAGAGCACCCTGTCCACCACCACATAATTGAACCTAAGGATGACAGGGAAACACAATTTACTTCATCATTTTTTTTCTGAATTTCTCAATAACAAATTTTTGGCTTAGAGGAGCCATGAAAAATATATTGATACTCTAGGGCAGGGGTTCCCAACCAGGGTCCTCAAGGCACACTGACAGTCCAGGTTTTAGGGATAGCCATACTTGAAGACAAGTGACTTAATTGGTAGCTCAGTTATCCATGATTTTGCACAGATGGCTAAAACAAACTTTCACTAAAACCAGAACTGTTAGTGTGCCTTGAGGACCGAGGTTGGGAATCACTGCTCTAGGGCTCCGTGATTGAAGAAAGTTTGGGAACCACTGCTGTAGTGTATTATAGTGTAAGGAGAGAGCCCCTCTACCCATCTGTGGTCCTGGAAGTCAGATGCGGACAGTTATCTATTCAGCTGCAGAAAGGTAAGGAGTAGAATTTGGTCAGATGCCAGATTAACGTCCGTATCATGTGAATGCTGCCAATCCTGGACGCAGTGGAGGATGCCCGCGTAATTCAGGGTTTGGCAAAGCTGATGCCACTCAATAAACCCAGAATTTCATTGCTGTACAATTATCCCGTTCTTTATTTGGCCAGATTACCCTAAGAAACACGCTGTCAAGCAATTTCTCCTCTATAGACATAAGAACAACGGGCAATAGTAGCAGGGGGTATAGAAATTTAGGTTAAAGGATCAATTATTAAGGGTGGCTCAACTGAGATAAGAGGGATATAGGACCATTGTCCATAGCGACCTTTATAAACCTCCCCAAATGAAGGGAGTTCAGGTTATGAATATTTGTTGGTAAAAGAACGACTGGCTCAACGAATCCCATCCTAACCCCAGCTACGATCTGACCTCCCCAGCAGACATGGCAAGTTCATCTCACTGTACTGTAAGCTGGCCACCAGGGCAAACACTGAGATGTGGGTCAGAGAGGTCATCTGCAAACACTGGCTCCAACATCCCCAACAAAAATACCCAAATCTGATTTTTGGCCCTAATAGTCCGTGTCAAATTAGCCGATATTGTCGCAGCACTAAAAAGTCTTCTTTGAATAATAAAGCTCAAGCTGGCCACACACACAGCGATATTTTACCGATCTGGCCGATCCCAACACATTGGAACGACAGATCGTGTAAAATATGGCCAAATCCTGAGTAAATCGTGATTCCCACTCACAATGCGATGCGCATCCCCGCTGGTCGCACATCGCATCTTCAGATTTGCCGTGCAGTAGGGCAGATCTGACAATCTAGGACCCGATGCACCGTGATAGTCTGACTGCAGGAGAGATCGTATGAAGATTGGACACCAAATCGTGTGCAGATCGTGTGCTGAGCTGCCGGGGAGAGTTTCCAGGGAAATCGTACACATCGCCATGTGTGCGGCCAGCATCAGACTGGGTCTAAGAGAGAAGGACTCTGCAAGAGCTCGTTCTGCAATCATACACTGCATCCGGAAAGTATTCACAGCGCTTCACTTTTTTACCATTTTGCAATGTTACAGCCTTATTCCAAAATGGAATAAATTCATTTTTGTACTCAAAATTCTACACACAATACCCCATAATGACAAAGTGTAAAAAGATTTTTTGAGATTTTTGCAAATTTAATTAAAAAAAAAAAAAACACCTAAGACATCACATGTACATAAGTAGTCACGGCCTCTGCTCAATACTTTGTTGATGCACCTTTGGCAGCAATTACAGCCTGAAGTCTCTTTGAATATGATGCCACAAGCTTGGCACACCTGTCTTTGGGCAGTTTTGCCCATTCCTCTTTGCAGCACCTCTCAGGCTCCATCAGGTTGGATGGGAAGCGTCGGTGCCATTTTCAGATCTCTCCAGAGATGTTCAATCGGATTCAAGTCTGGGCTCTGGCTGGGCCACTCAGGGACATTCACAGAGTTGTCCTGAAGCCATTCCTGTGATATCTTGGCTGTGTTCTTAGGGTCGTTGTCCTGCTGAAAGATGAACCGTCGCCCCAGTCTGAGGTCAGGAGCGCTCTCTAGCAGGTTTTCATCCAGGATGTCTCTAGTCAGGATAGAGGGAAAGATGAATACAGCAATGTATAGTCTCCCAGTTCCTGCCGCTGATACACATCCCCACAGCATGATGCTGCCACCACCATGCTTCACTGTAGGGATGGTATTGGCCTGGTGATGAGCGGTGCCTGGTTTGCTCCAAACATAACGCCAAGGATTCACGCCAAAGAGTTCAACCTTTGTCTCTCATGGTCTGAGAGTCCTTCAGGTGCATTTTGGCAAACTCCAGGTGGGCTGCCATGTGCTTTTTGCAAAAGTGTGGCTTCTGTCTGGCCACTCTACCATACAGGCCTGATTGATGGATTGCTGCAGAGATGGTTGTCCTTCTGGAAGGTTCTCCTCTCTCTACAGAGAAATGCTGTAGCTCGGACAGAGTGACCATCGGGTTCTTCTCCCCCGAACGCTCAGTTTATACTTCCTAGTTGGATGGCTGAGTCCTGGTGGTTCCGAACTTCTTCCATTTACGGATGATGGAGGCCACTGTGCTCATTGCGACCTTCAAAGCAGCAGATCATTTTCTGTATCCTTCCCCATATTTGTGCCTCGAGACAATCCTGTCTCGGAAGTCTACAGACAATTCCTTGTTTTCATGCTTGGTTTGTGCTCTGACATGCACTGTCACGTGTGGGACCTTATATAGACAGGTGTATGCCTTTCCAAATCATGTCCAATCAACTGAATTTACCATAGGTGGAGTCCAATTAAGCTGTAGTGCCTGGTGGGGGTGCCACTGAGCTGACTGATGTCATGTGACACACTGCCCCGTCACCCGGCCTTACTGTTACAGTTGGGAGTAGTAGTGTAAGGAAATGTCACGTTAGGTGGCGCTCTTCCCTGACCTACTCTCTCCAACAAATGGATTCCACGCTTGCAACTCCCAACCATCTAGCGAAGCATTTTCCGTACCTATGTTCTGGGTACAAATTGGCAAAATATTTGCCACGGGCATATTAGTTCTTTAATAATCTCTTACAAAAGTTTGTCATGTATTGCTGGGGGTCATATACAGCACAATGTGCCCACACACTAACCGCAACAACCAAAGTCACCGCAGCCGGCACACTCACCGCAGTGACTCATTGTAGATCTCCACCATGCTGATACTCAGTTGATGCTGCCAGCAGCTGGATCTCTCACTCACCTCTGCCAGGAGGAGGTGTAACGCCCTTTGGTTAATACCAGGATTAGAGGGGGTGCCCTAGAGAAATACAACGTAACCAAACAATCCGATAGTGATATCCGGAGACCCCTCTCCCACCCTCCTTGCAGCCATCAGACTGATAATAAAGTGGCGGCACTCACCTCCATGCTGAATGTCTTGCCAGAACCGGTCTGCCCATAGGCCAGAATACAAACACTGTACCCATCTAGGCAGGAGGTGATGAGCGGAGAGACCTCAGTAAAAACCTACAGAGAGAAGTATCAGACTTCTTTACCATCCAACTGTATGTGGACCCTCAGACCATCTCTGTGCCACATCCCTGTTCTTTCTACCTCCAAAATCTGCCCTTTCCACCATCACCCTCCCTTAGTTCTCACTTGCGTCATCTGCTCTCTCCACCACCATTGTCTTTCTGTTCATCTCCTAAATCTCTTCCTTCCACTATCCCAGCCTCCAACATGTCTCCTCTACCAATATATGAGAAGTGAAGATAACTTTTGGCAACGTATAAAGGTCCTACGAAGGTTAGAAATATGCAGCTCAAACTTTTGGAACTCAACCAATAGATTCCTAGAAGACAGCTGGATCAAGATGTGCGGGTTATTTGATTAAAAAAAGAGGATAAACAAATCTAGTGTGCACTGTGTGAGTCCAATAGCATACACTCATTATGACATCTGCTCACCAATTCTTGCATGTAATCCAGCCTTGGGTAATATTGCACTATTACCCGCCAGTGATTGCAGATTGCACTGGTGGCTTGCACTCCTTCTCATAGCCCTTAGGATACTTAGAAAGGGTTACATAAAATAACAACAGTGTCTACTGTTGCATATTTTTGAGGTAAAATAACCCACACATCCAGAGGATAGAAGGTTGGAGAAGAGCTGGAACACCCCCCATTTGATCCTTTTCAATATAACCTTACTCTTCTTCTCACCTCCATCTGTCTCACCTCATAAAACTCACCACCATGACTCTCCTAGTCTCACATCCTACATCTCCTCTCTCCACCATGACTCTCCTAGTTTCACCTCATATATCTCACCTCCTACATTTCCTTTCTCCACCATCAGTCTCCTAATCTCATCTCCACCCTCCACCATCATTTTCCTGGTCTCACCTCCTACATCTCCTCTCTCCACCATCAGTCTCTTAGAGATTCACCTCCTACATCTCCTCTCTACACCTTCACTTTTCTAGTCTCCCTTATTTCATCTTCTCTCTCCCACACCATTCTCCTAGTGTCACCTCCTAGATCTTCTCTCTCCACCATCAGTCTCCTGCTCTCACCTCCGACATTCCCTCCATCAGTTTACCTCTCTGCTGGCCCCTCCACCATTGCTCTCTCACCTCCTCTTGTGTGGCACTGGGCGTAAAAACTTTGTCAAGTTCAAAACTGAGATTCTTTCCTTTATGTGCAATATACAACATCCCATCATCATCCTGGTCAAAGGTCACCACATTCTGTGCTCCTAGGCCTGTCCCGTCCACAGCGGCTATTGGCCGGACACGAGCGAAAACACGAATATTCCCTTTGAAGACAGGTGATATATTTATAGTCAATACAATTCTGACGTGTGGAAGGTAGCAGTCTGTAGGACCTGGAACAAACACCCAACCTAGCCCCACACAATCTAACAAATTAATAATACAGTGTCACAGCGCCACGCCCCAGCCAGTGCTCAGATACACCCGTCCCTGTGCACTGTGTATTGCACACCCGTCCCTGTGCACTGTGTATTGCACACCTGTCCCGATGCACTGTGTATTGAACACCCGTCCCTGTGTATTGCACACCTTTCGCTATGCACTGTGTATTGCACACCCGTCCCTGTGCGCTGTGTATTGCACACCCGGCCCAGTGCGCTGTGTATTGCACACCCATCCCTATGCACTGTGTATTGCACACCTTTCGCTATGCACTGTGTATTGCACACCTGTCCCGATGCACTGTGTATTGCACACCCGTCCCTGTGTATTGCACACCTTTCGCTATGCACTGTGTATTGCACACCCGTCCCTGTGCGCTGTGTATTGCACACCCGGCCCAGTGCGCTGTGTATTGCACACCCATCCCTATGCACTGTGTATTGCACACCTTTCGCTATGCACTGTGTATTGCACACCTTTCGCTATGCGCTGTGTATTGCACACCCGTCCCTGTGTATTGCACACCTTTCGCTATGCACTGTGTATTGCACACCCGTCCCTGTGCACTGTGTATTGCACACCCGTCCCTGTGCGCTGTGTATTGCACACCCGTCCCTGTGCGCTGTGTATTGCACACCCGTCCCTGTGCACTGTGTATTGCACACATTTCGCTATGCACTGTGTATTGCACACCCGTCCCAGTGCGCTGTGTATTGCACACCCGTCCTTATGCACTGTGTATTGCACACCCATCCCTGTACGCTGTGTATTGCACACCTTTCGCTATGCACTGTGTATTGCACACCTTTCGCTGTGCACTGTGTATTGCACACCTGTCCCTGTGCACTGTGTATTGCACACCCGTCCCTATGCACTGTGTATTGCACACCCGTCCCAGTGCGCTGTGTATTGCACACCCGTCCCTGTGCACTGTGTATTGTACACCTTTCGCTATGCACTGTGTATTGCACACCCGTCCCAGTGCGCTGTGTATTGCACACCCGTCCCTGTGCACTGTGTATTGTACACCTTTCGCTATGCGCTGTGTATTGCACACCCGTCCCTGTGCGCTGTGTATTGCACACCCGTCCCTGTGCACTGTGTATTGCACACCTTTCGCTATGCACTGTGTATTGCACACCCGTCCCAGTGCGCTGTGTATTGCACACCCGTCCCTATGCACTGTGTATTGCACACCCGTCCCAGTGCGCTGTGTATTGCACACCAGTCCCTGTGCGCTGTGTATTGCACACCCGTCCCTGTGCACTGTGTATTGTACACCTTTCGCTATGCACTGTGTATTGCACACCCGTCCCAGTGTATTGCACACCTTTCGCTATGCACTGTGTATTGCACACCTTTCGCTATGCACTGTGTATTGCACACCTTTCGCTATGCACTGTGTATTGCACACCCGTCCCAGTGCGCTGTGTATTGCACACCCGTCCCTGTGCGCTGTGTATTGCACACCTTTCGCTATGCACTGTGTATTGCACACCCGTCCCTGTGCGCTGTGTATTGCACACCCGTCCCTGTGTAATGCACACCTTTCGCTATGCACTGTGTATTGCACACCTTTCGCTATGCACTGTGTATTGTACACCTTTCGCTATGCACTGTGTATTGCACACCCGTCCCTGTGCGCTGTGTATTGCACAACCGGCCCAGTGCGCTGTGTATTGCACACCCGTCCCTGTGTATTGCACACCCATCCCTGTGCGCTGTGTATTGCACACCCGTCCCTGTGTATTGCACACCCGTCCCTGTGCACTGTGTATTGCACACCTTTCGCTATGCACTGTGTATTGCACACCCGTCCCTGTGTATTGCACACCTTTCGCTATGCACTGTGTATTGCACACCTTTCGCTATGCACTGTGTATTGCACACCTTTCGCTATGCACTGTGTATTGTACACCTTTCGCTATGCACTGTGTATTGCACAACCGGCCCAGTGCGCTGTGTATTGCACACCTTTCCCGATGCACTATGTATTGCACACCTTTCGCTATCCACTGTGTATTGCACACCTTTCGCTATGCGCTGTGTATTGCACACCCGTCCCTGTGTATTGCACACCTTTCGCTATGCACTGTGTATTGCACACCTTTCGCTATGCACTGTGTATTGCACACCCGTCCCTGTGCACTGTGTATTGTACACCTTTCGCTATGCACTGTGTATTGCACACCCGTCCCTGTGCACTGTGTATTGCACACCCGTCCCTGTGCGCTGTGTATTGCACACCCGGCCCAGTGCGCTGTGTATTGCACACCTTTCGCTATGCACTGTGTATTGCACACCTTTCGCTATGCGCTGTGTATTGCACACCCGTCCCTGTGTATTGCACACCTTTCGCTATGCACTGTGTATTGCACACCTTTCGCTGTGCACTGTGTATTGCACACCCGTCCCTGTGTGCTGTGTATTGCACACCCGTCCCTGTGCACTGTGTATTGTACACCTTTCGCTATGCACTGTGTATTGCACACCCGTCCCTGTGCACTGTGTATTGTACACCTTTCGCTATGCACTGTGTATTGCACACCCGTCCCTGTGCACTGTGTATTGCACACCCGTCCCTGTGCGCTGTGTATTGCACACCCGGCCCTATGCACTATGTATTGCACACCTTTCGCTATGCACTGTGTATTGCACACCTTTCGCTATGCGCTGTGTATTGCACACCCGTCCCTGTGTATTGCACACCTTTCACTATGCACTGTGTATTGCACACCCGTCCCTGTGCGCTGTGTATTGCACACCTTTCGCTATGCACTGTGTATTGCACACCCGTCCCTGTGTATTGCACACCTTTCGCTATGCACTGTGTATTGCACACCTTTCGCTATGCACTGTGTATTGCACACCCGTCCCTGTGCGCTGTGTATTGCACACCTTTCGCTATGCACTGTGTATTGCACACCCGTCCCTGTGTATTGCACACCTTTCGCTATGCACTGTGTATTGCACACCTTTCGCTATGCACTGTGTATTGCACACCTTTCGCTATGCACTGTGTATTGCACACCTTTCCCGATGCACTGTGTATTGCACACCTTTCGCTATGCACTGTGTATTGCACACCCGTCCCAGTGCGCTGTGTATTGCACACCCGTCCCTGTGCGCTGTGTATTGCACACCTTTCGCTATGCACTGTGTATTGCACACCCATCCCTGTGCACTGTGTATTGCACACGTGTCCCTGTGTATTGCACACCTTTCGCTATGCACTGTGTATTGCACACCTTTCGCTATGCACTGTGTATTGCTCACCCGTCCCTGTGCACTGTGTATTGCACACCCGTCCCTATGCACTGTGTATTGCACACCTTTCGCTATGCACTGTGTATTGCACACCCATCCCTGTGCACTGTGTATTGCACACGTGTCCCTGTGTATTGCACACCCGTCCCTATGCACTGTGTATTGCAAACCTTTCGCTATGCACTGTGTATTGCTCACCCGTCCCTGTGCACTGTGTATTGCACACCCGTCCCTATGCACTGTGTATTGCACACCTTTCGCTATGCACTGTGTATTGCACACCTTTCGCTATGCACTGTGTATTGCACACCTTTCGCTATGCACTGTGTATTGCACACCTTTCGCTATGCACTGTGTATTGCACACCCGTCCCTGTGTATTGCACACCCGTCCCTGTGTATTGCACACCCGTCCCTATGCACTGTGTATTGCACACCCGTCCCTATGCACTGTGTATTGCACACCTTTCGCTATGCACTGTGTATTGCACCCCTTTCGCTATGCACTGTGTATTGCACACCTTTCGCTATGCACTGTGTATTGCACACCCGTCCCTGTGTATTGCACACCCGGCCCAGTGCGCTGTGTATTGCACACCCGTCCCTGTGCGCTGTGTATTGCACACCCGGCCCAGTGCGCTGTGTATTGCACACCCGTCCCTATGCACTGTGTATTGCACACCTTTCGCTATGCACTGTGTATTGCACACCTTTCGCTATGCACTGTGTATTGCACACCTTTCCCGATGCACTGTGTATTGCACACCTTTCGCTATGCACTGTGTATTGCACACCCGGCCCAGTGCGCTGTGTATTGCACACCCATCCCTATGCACTGTGTATTGCACACCTTTCGCTATGCACTGTGTATTGCACACCGGTCCCTGTGTGCTGTGTATTGCACACCTTTCGCTATGCACTGTGTATTGCACACCTTTCGCTATGCACTGTGTATTGCACACCTGTCCCTGTGTATTGCACACCCGTCCCTATGCACTGTGTATTGCACACCTTTCGCTATGCACTGTGTATTGCACACCCGTCCCTGTGTATTGCACACCTTTCGCTATGCGCTGTGTATTGCACACCTTTCGCTATGCACTGTGTATTGCACACCTTTCGCTATGCACTGTGTATTGCACACCTTTCGCTGTGCGCTGTGTATTGCACACCCGTCCCTGTGCGCTGTGTATTGCACACCCATCCCTGTGCGCTGTGTATTGCACACCCGTCCCTGTGTATTGCACACCTTTCGCTGTGCGTTGTGTATTGCACACCCGTCCCTGTGCGCTGTGTATTGCACACCCATCCCTGTGCGCTGTGTATTGCACACCCGTCCCTGTGTATTGCACACCTTTCGCTATGCACTGTGTATTGCACACCCGTCCCTGTGCGCTGTGTATTGCACACCTGTCCCTGTGTATTGCACACCTGTCCCTGTGCACTGTGTATTGCACACCTTTTGCTATGCACTGTGTATTGCACACCTTTCGCTATGCACTGTGTATTGCACACCCGTCCCTGTGTATTGCACACCGGTCCCTGTGCGTTGTGTATTGCACACCTTTCGCTATGCACTGTGTATTGCACACCCGTCCCTGTGCGCTGTGTATTGCACACCCGTCCCAGTGCGCTGTGTATTGCACACCCGTCCCTGTGCGCTGTGTATTGCACACCCGTCCCTGTGTATTGCACACCTTTCGCTATGCACTGTGTATTGCACACCTTTCGCTATGCACTGTGTATTGCACACCCGTCCCTGTGTATTGCACACCTGTCCCTGTGCACTGTGTATTGCACACCTTTCGCTATGCACTGTGTATTGCACACATTTCGCTATGCACTGTGTATTGCACACCCGTCCCTATGCGCTGTGTATTGCACACCTTTCGCTATGCACTGTGTATTGTACACCTTTCGCTATGCACTGTGTATTGCACACCTTTCCCGATGCACTGTGTATTGCACACCCGGCCCTGTGCGCTGTGTATTGCACACCCGTCCCTATGCACTGTGTATTGCACACCCGTCCCTGTGCGCTGTGTATTGCACACCCGTCCCTGTGCGCTGTGTATTGCACACCCGTCCCTGTGTATTGCACACCTTTCACTATGCACTGTGTATTGTACACCTTTTGCTATGCACTGTGTATTGCACACCTTTCGCTATGCACTGTGTATTGCACACCTTTCGCTATGCACTGTGTATTGCACACCTTTCGCTATGCACTGTGTATTGCACACCTTTCCCGATGCACTGTGTATTGCACAACCGTCCCTGTGTATTGCACACCTTTCGCTATGCACTGTGTATTGCACACCCGTCCCTGTGCACTGTGTATTGCACACCTTTCGCTATGCACTGTGTATTGCACACCTTTCGCTATGCACTGTGTATTGCACACCTTTCGATTTGCGCTGTGTATTGCACACCTTTCGCTATGCACTGTGTATTGCACACCCGTCCCTATGCACTGTGTATTGCACACCCGTCCCTGTGCACTGTGTATTGCACACCCGTCCCTGTGTATTGCACACCTTTCGCGATGCACTGTGTATTGCACACCTTTCGATTTGCGCTGTGTATTGCACACCTTTCGCTATGCACTGTGTATTGCACACCCGTCCCTATGCACTGTGTATTGCACACCCGTCCCTGTGTATTGCACACCTTTCGCTATGCACTGTGTATTGCACACCTGTCCCTGTGCGCTGTGTATTGCACACATTTTGCTATGCACTGTGTATTGCACACCTGTCCCTGAGCACTGTGTATTGCACACCTGTCCCTGTGCGCTGTGTATTGCACACCCGTCCCTGTGTATTGCACACCCGTCCCTGTGTATTGCACATCTTTCGCTATGCGCTGTGTATTGCACACCTTTCCCGATGCACTGTGTATTGCACACCTGTCCCTGTGCGCTGTGTATTGCACACCTTTCGCTATGCACTGTGTATTGCACACCCGTCCCTGTGCACTGTGTATTGCACACCCGTCCCTGTGTATTGCACACCTTTCGCTATGCACTGTGTATTACACACCTGTCCCGATGCACTGTGTATTGTACACCTTTCGCTATGCACTGTGTATTGCACACCTTTCGCTATGCGCTGTGTATTGCACACCTTTCGCTATGCACTGTGTATTGCACACCCGTCCCTGTGCGCTGTGTATTGCACACCTTTCGCTATGCACTGTGTATTGCACACCCGTCCCTGTGTATTGCACACCTTTCGCTATGCACTGTGTATTGCACACCTTTCGCTATGCACTGTGTATTGCACACCTTTCGCTATGCACTGTGTATTGCACACCTTTCGCTATGCACTGTGTATTACACACCTGTCCCTGTGTATTGCACACCTTTCGCTATGCGCTGTGTATTGCACACCTTTCGCTATGCACTGTGTATTGCACACCCGTCCCTGTGTATTGCACACCCGTCCCTGTGCGCTGTGTATTGCACACCTTTCCCGATGCACTGTGTATTGCACACCTTTCGCTATGCACTGTGTATTGCACACCTTTCGCTATGCACTGTGTATTGCACACCCATCCCTGTGCGCTGTGTATTGCACACCTGTCCCTGTGCGCTGTGTATTGCACACCCGTCCCTGTGTATTGCACACCCGTCCCTGTGTATTGCACACCTTTCGCTATGCGCTGTGTATTGCACACCTGTCCCGATGCACTGTGTATTGTACACCTTTCGCTATGCACTGTGTATTGCACACCTGTCCCTGTGTATTGCACACCTTTCGCTATGCGCTGTGTATTGCACACCATTCGCTATGCACTGTGTATTGCACACCTTTCGCTATGCACTGTGTATTGCACACCTGTCCCTGTGTATTGCACACCTTTCGCTATGCACTGTGTATTGCACACCTTTCGCTATGCACTGTGTATTGCACACCTTTCGCTATGCACTGTGTATTGCACACCCGTCCCTGTGTATTGCACACCTTTCGCTATGCACTGTGTATTGCACACCTTTCGCTATGCACTGTGTATTGCACACCTTTCGCTATGCGCTGTGTATTGCACACCCGTCCCTGTGCGCTGTGTATTGCACACCCGTCCCTGTGCGCTGTGTATTGCACACCTTTCCCGATGTATTGCACACCTTTCGCTATGCACTGTGTATTGCACACCCGTCCCTGTGCGCTGTGTATTGCACACCTTTCGCTATGCACTGTGTATTGCACACCTTTCGCTATGCACTGTGTATTGCACACCCGTCCCTGTGTATTGCACACCTTTCGCTATGCACTGTGTATTGCACACCCGTCCCTGTGCTCTGTGTATTGCACACCTTTCGCTATGCACTGTGTATTGCACACCCGTCCCTGTGTATTGCACACCCGTCCCTGTGTATTGCACACCTTTCGCTATGCACTGTGTATTGCACACCTTTCGCTATGCACTGTGTATTGCACACCTGTCCCTGTGCGCTGTGTATTGCACACATTTTGCTATGCACTGTGTATTGCACACCTTTCCCGCTGCACTGTGTATTGCACACCCGTCCCTATGCGCTGTGTATTGCACACCCGTCCCTGTGTATTGCACACCCGTCCCTGTGTATTGCACATCTTTCGCTATGCGCTGTGTATTGCACACCTTTCCCGATGCACTGTGTATTGCACACCTTTCGCTATGCACTGTGTATTGCACACCCGTCCCTGTGCGCTGTGTATTGCACACCTGTCCCTGAGCACTGTGTATTGCACACCTTTCCCTATGCGCTGTGTATTGCACACCTTTCGCTATGCGCTGTGTATTGCACACCCGTCCCTGTGCACTGTGTATTGCACACCTTTCGCTATGCACTGTGTATTGCACACCTTTCGCTATGCACTGTGTATTGCACACCTTTCGCTATGCACTGTGTATTGCACACCTTTCGCTATGCACTGTGTATTGCACACCCGTCCCTATGCGCTGTGTATTGCACACCCGTCCCTGTGCGCTGTGTATTGCACACCTGTCCCTGAGCACTGTGTATTGCACAACTTTCCCTATGCGCTGTGTATTGCACACCTTTCGCTATGCACTGTGTATTGCACACCTTTCGCTATGCACTGTGTATTGCACACCCGTCCCTGTGTATTGCACACCCGTCCCTGTGCTCTGTGTATTGCACACCTTTCCCGATGCACTGTGTATTGCACACCTTTCGCTATGCCCTGTGTATTGCACACCTTTCGCTATGCACTGTGTATTGCACACCTTTCGCTATGCACTGTGTATTGCACACCCGTCCCTGTGCGCTGTGTATTGCACACCTTTCGCTATGCACTGTGTATTGCACACCCGTCCCTGTGTATTGCACACCTTTCGCTATGCACTGTGTATTGCACACCCGTCCCTGTGCGCTGTGTATTGCACACCTTTCCCTGTGCGCTGTGTATTGCACACCTTTCGCTATGCGCTGTGTATTGCACACCCGTCCCTGTGTATTGCACACCTTTCGCTATGCACTGTGTATTGCACACCTTTCGCTATGCGCTGTGTATTGCACACCTGTCCCTGTGCACTGTGTATTGCACACCTTTCGCTATGAACTGTGTATTGCACACTTTCGCTATGCACTGTGTATTGCACACCTTTCGCTATGCACTGTGTATTGCACACCTTTCGCTATGCACTGTGTATTGCACACCTTTCGCTATGCCCTGTGTATTGCACACCTTTCGCTATGCACTGTGTATTGCACACCCGTCCCTGTGTATTGCACACCTTTCGCTATGCGCTGTGTATTGCACACCTGTCCCTGTGCACTGTGTATTGCACACCCGTCCCTGTGTATTGCACACCTTTCGCTATGCACTGTGTATTGCACACCCATCCCTGTGCGCTGTGTATTGCACACCCGTCCCTGTGTATTGCACACCTTTCGCTATGCACTGTGTATTGCACACCTTTCGCTATGCACTGTGTATTGCACACCTGTCCCTGTGTATTGCACACCTTTCGCTATGCACTGTGTATTGCACACCTGTCCCTGTGCACTGTGTATTGCACACCTTTCGCTATGCGCTGTGTATTGCACACCCGTCCCTGTGCGCTGTGTATTGCACACCCGTCCCTGTGCACTGTGTATTGCACACCTGTCCCTGTGCGCTGTGTATTGCACACCTTTCGCTATGCACTGTGTATTGCACACCCGTCCCTGTGTATTGCACACCCGTCCCTGTGCGCTGTGTATTGCTCACCTGTCCCTATGCACTGTGTATTGCACACCTGTCCCTGTGCGCTGTGTATTGCACACCTTTCGCTATGTACTGTGTATTGCACACCTTTACCTATGCACTGTGTATTGCACACCTTTCGCTATGCACTGTGTATTGCACACCTTTCCCTGTGTATTGCACACCTTTCGCTATGCGCTGTGTATTGCACACCCGACCCTGTGCACTGTGTATTGCACACCTTTCCCGATGCACTGTGTATTGCACACATTTCGCTATGCACTGTGTATTGCACACCTTTCGCTATGCACTGTGTATTGCACACCCGTCCCTGTGCACTGTGTATTGCACACCCGTCCCTGTGTATTGCACACCTTTCGCTATGCGCTGTGTATTGCACACCTTTCCCGATGCACTGTGTATTGCACACCTTTCGCTATGCACTGTGTATTGCACACCTTTCGCTATGCACTGTGTATTGCACACCCGTCCCTGTGCACTGTGTATTGCACACCCGTCCCTGTGTATTGCACACCTTTCGCTATGCACTGTGTATTACACACCTGTCCCGATGCACTGTGTATTGCACACATTTCGCTATGCACTGTGTATTGCACACCTGTCCCTGTGTATTGCACACCTTTCGCTATGCACTGTGTATTGCACACCTGTCCCTGAGCACTGTGTATTGCACACCCGTCCCTGTGCGCTGTGTATTGCACACCCGTCCCTGTGTATTGCACACCTTTCCCGATGCACTGTGTATTGCACACATTTCGCTATGCACTGTGTATTGCACACCTGTCCCTGTGTATTGCACACCTTTCGCTATGCACTGTGTATTGCACACCTGTCCCTGAGCGCTGTGTATTGCACACCCGTCCCTGTGCGCTGTGTATTGCACACCCGTCCCTGTGCACTGTGTATTGCACACCTTTCGCTATGCACTGTGTATTGCACACCTTTCGCTATGCACTGTGTATTGCACACCCTTCCCTGTGCGCTGTGTATTGCACACCTTTCGCTATGCACTGTGTATTGCACACCCGTCACTGTGCGCTGTGTATTGCACACCCGTCCCTGTGCGCTGTGTATTGCACACCTTTCGCTATGCACTGTGTATTGCACACCTTTCGCTATGCACTGTGTATTGCACACCTTTCGCTATGCGCTGTGTATTGCACACCCGTCCCTGTGCTCTGTGTATTGCACACCTTTCGCTATGCACTGTGTATTGCACACCCGTCCCTGTGTATTGCACACCCGTCCCTGTGTATTGCACACCTTTCGCTATGCACTGTGTATTGCACACCTTTCGCTATGCACTGTGTATTGCTCACCCGTCCCTGTATATTGCACACCTTTCGCTATGCACTGTGTATTGCACACCTTTCGCTATGCACTGTGTATTGCACACATTTCGCTATGCACTGTGTATTGCACACCCGTCCCTGTGCATTGCACACCTTTCGCTATGCACTGTGTATTGCACACAAGTCCCTGTGCACTGTGTATTGCACACCTGTCCCTGTGTATTGCACACCTTTCGCTATGCACTGTGTATTGCACACCCGTCCCTGTGCGCTGTGTATTGCACACCTTTCGATATGCACTGTGTATTGCACACCCGTCCCTGAGCACTGTGTATTGCACACCTGTCCCTGTGTATTGCACACCTGTCCCTGTGCACTGTGTATTGCACACCTGACCCTGTGCACTGTGTATTGCACACCTTTCGCTATGCACTGTGTATTGCACACCTTTCGCTATGCACTGTGTATTGCACACCTTTCGCTGTGTATTGCACACCTTTCGCTATGCGCTGTGTATTGCACACCTTTCGCTATGCACTGTGTATTGCACACCCGTCCCTGTGTATTGCACACCTGTCCCTGTGCGCTGTGTTTTGCACACCTTTCGCTATGCACTGTGGATTGCACACCTTTCGCTATGCACTGTGTATTGCACACCATTCGCTATGCACTGTGTATTGCACACCTTTCGCTATGCACTGTGTATTGCACACCTGTCCCTGTGCACTGTGTATTGCACACATTTCGCTATGCACTGTGTATTGCACACCTTTCGCTATGCACTGTGTATTGCACACCTTTCGCTATGCACTGTGTATTGCACACCTTTCGCTATGCACTGTGTATTGCACACCCGTCCCTGTGTATTGCACACCTTTCGCTATGCGCTGTGTATTGCACACCTGTCCCTGTGCGCTGTGTTTTGCACACCTTTCGCTATGCACTGTGGATTGCACACCCGTCCCTGTGTATTGCACACCTTTCGCTATGCACTGTGTATTGCACACCTTTCCCGATGCACTGTGTATTGCACACCTTTCCCGATGCACTGTGTATTGCACACCTGTCCCTGTGTATTGCACACCTTTCGCTATGCACTGTGTATTGCACACCTTTCGCTATGCGCTGTGTATTGCACACATTTCGCTATGCACTGTGTATTGCACACCCGTCCCTGTGCGCTGTGTATTGCACACCTGTCCCTGAGCACTGTGTATTGCACACCCGTCCCTGTGTATTGCACACCTTTCGCTATGCACTGTGTATTGCACACCCGTCCCTGTGCGCTGTGTATTGCACACCTGTCCCTGAGCACTGTGTATTGCACACCTGTCCTTGTGTATTGCACACCTTTCCCGATGCACTGTGTATTGCACACCCGTCCCTGTGTATTGCACACCTTTCCCGATGCACTGTGTATTGCACACCCATCCCTGTGTATTGCACACCTTTCCCTATGCGCTGTGTATTGCACACCTTTCGCTATGCGCTGTGTATTGCACACCTTTCGCTATGCGCTGTGTATTGCACACATTTCGCTATGCACTGTATATTGCACACCTTTCCCGATGCACTGTGTATTGCACACCTTTCCCGATGCACTGTGGATTGCACACCCGTCCCTGTGCACTGTGTATTGCACACCTTTCGCTATGCACTGTGTATTGCACACCTTTCGCTATGCACTGTGTATTGCACACATGTCCCTGTGCACTGTGTATTGCACACCTTTCGATATGCACTGTGTATTGCACACCTGTCCCTGTGTATTGCACACCTTTCGCTATGCACTGTGTATTGCACACCTTTCGCTATGCACTGTGTATTGCACACCCGTCCCTGTGTATTGCACACCTTTCGCTATGCGCTGTGTATTGCACACCTTTCGCTATGCGCTGTGTATTGCACACCTTTCCCGATGCACTGTGTATTGCACACCCGTCCCTGTGCGCTGTGTATTGCACACCTGTCCCTATGCACTGTGTATTGCACACCTTTCGCTATGCACTGTGTATTGCACACCTTTCGCTATGCGCTGTGTATTGCACACCTTTCGCTATGCGCTGTGTATTGCACACCTTTCGCTATGCGCTGTGTATTGCACACCCGTCCCTATGCGCTGTGTATTGCACACCCGTCCCTGTGCGCTGTGTATTGCACACCTGTCCCTGTGTATTGCACACCTTTCGCTATGCACTGTGTATTGCACACCCGTCCCTGTGTATTGCACACCTTTCGCTATGCGCTGTGTATTGCACACATTTCGCTATGCACTGTGTATTGCACACATGTCCCTGTGCACTGTGTATTGCACACCTTTCGATATGCACTGTGTATTGCACACCTGTCCCTGTGTATTGCACACCTTTCGCTATGCACTGCGTATTGCACACCCGTCCCTGTGCACTGTGTATTGCACACCTTTCGCTATGCACTGTGTATTGCACACCCGTCCCTGTGTATTGCACACCCGTCCCTGTGCTCTGTGTATTGCACACCTTTCGCTATGCACTGTGTATTGCACACCCGTCCCTGTGTATTGCACACCTTTCGCTATGCGCTGTGTATTGCACACCTTACGCTATGCGCTGTGTATTGCACACCCGTCCCTGTGCACTGTGTATTGCACACCTTTCGCTATGCGCTGTGTATTGCACACATTTCGCTATGCACTGTGTATTGCACACCCGTCCCTGTGCGCTGTGTATTGCACACCTTTCCCTATGCGCTGTGTATTGCACACCTTTCGCTATGCACTGTGTATTGCACACCCGTCCCTGTGCGCTGTGTATTGCACACCTTTCGCTATGCGCTGTGTATTGCACACCTGTCCCTGTGCGCTGTGTATTGCACACCCGTCCCTGTGTATTGCACACCTTTCGCTATGCACTGTGTATTGCACACCTGTCCCTGTGCGCTGTGTATTGCACACCCGTCCCTGTGTATTGCACACCCGTCCCTGTGCGCTGTGTATTGCACACCTGTCCCTGTGCGCTGTGTATTGCACACCTTTCGCTATGCACTGTGTATTGCACACCTTTCGCTATGCACTGTGTATTGCACACCCGTCCCTGTGCGCTGTGTATTGCACACCCGTCCCTGTGCGCTGTGTATTGCACACCCGTCCCTGTGTATTGCACACCTTTCGCTATGCACTGTGTATTGCACTCCTTTCGCTATGCACTGTGTATTGCACACCCGTCCCTGTGTATTGCACAACTTTCGCTATGCCCTGTGTATTGCACACCCGTCCCTGTGCGCTGTGTATTGCACACCTTTCGCGATGCACTGTGTATTGCACACCTTTCGCTATGCACTGTGAATTGCACACCCGTCCCTGTGTATTGCACACCTTTCGCTATGCACTGTGTATTGCACACCCGTCCCTGTGTATTGCACACCTTTCGCTATGCACTGTGTATTGCACACCTTTCGCTATGCACTGTGTATTGCACACATGTCCCTGTGCGCTGTGTATTGCACACCCGTCCCTGTGTATTGCACACCTTTCCCGATGCACTGTGTATTGCACACCCGTCCCTGTGTATTGCACACCTTTCCCTATGCGCTGTGTATTGCACACCTTTCGCTCTGCACTGTGTATTGCACACCTTTCGCTATGCACTGTGTATTGCACACCTTTCGCTATGCACTGTGTATTGCACACCTTTCGCTATGCACTGTGTATTGCACACATGTCCCTGTGCACTGTGTATTGCACACCTTTCGATATGCACTGTGTATTGCACACCTGTCCCTGTGTATTGCACACCTTTCGCTATGCACTGCGTATTGCACACCCGTCCCTGTGCACTGTGTATTGCACACCCGTCCCTGTGTATTGCACACCTTTCGCTATGCGCTGCGTATTGCACACCCGTCCCTGTGTATTGCACACCTTTCGCTATGCGCTGTGTATTGCACACCTGTCCCTGTGCACTGTGTATTGCACACCCGTCCCTGTGTATTGCACACCTTTCGCTATGCACTGTGTATTGCACACCTTTCGCTATGCACTGTGTATTGCACACCCGTCCCTGTGCGCTGTGTATTGCACACCTGTCCCTATGCACTGTGTATTGCACACCTGTCCCTGTGCGCTGTGTATTGCACACCTGTCCCTGTGCACTGTGTATTGCACACCTTTCGCTATGTACTGTGTATTGCACACCTTTCGCTATGCACTGTGTATTGCACACCTTTCGCTATGCACTGTGTATTGCACACCTTTCGCTATGCACTGTGTATTGCACACCCGTCCCTGTGTATTGCACACCTTTCGCTATGCACTGTGTATTGCACACCCGTCCCTGTGTATTGCACACCTTTCGCTATGCACTGTGTATTGCACACCCGTCCCTGTGCGCTGTGTATTGCACACCTTTCGCTATGCACTGTGTATTGCACACCTTTCGCTATGCACTATGTATTGCACACCTTTCGCTATGCACTGTGTATTGCACACCTTTCGCTATGCACTGTGTATTGCACACCCGTCCCTGTGTATTGCACACCCGTCCCTGTGCGCTGTGTATTGCACACCTGTCCCTGTGCGCTGTGTATTGCACACCTTTCGCTATGTACTGTGTATTGCACACCTTTCGCTATGCACTGTGTATTGCACACCTTTCGCTATGCACTGTGTATTGCACACCTTTCCCTGTGTATTGCACACCTTTCGCTATGCGCTGTGTATTGCACACCCGTCCCTGTGTATTGCACACCTTTCGCTATGCGCTGTGTATTGCACACCTTTCGCTATGCACTGTGTATTGCACACCTTTCGCTATGCACTGTGTATTGCACACATGTCCCTGTGCACTGTGTATTGCACACATGTCCCTGTGCACTGTGTATTGCACACCCATCCCTGTGCGCTGTGTATTGCACACCTTTCGATATGCACTGTGTATTGCACACCTGTCCCTGTGTATTGCACACCTTTCGCTATGCGCTGTGTATTGCACACCCGTCCCTGTGTATTGCACACCTTACGCTATGCTCTGTGTATTGCACACCTTTCGCTATGCACTGTGTATTGCACACCCGTCCCTGTGCGCTGTGTATTGCACACCTTTCGCTATGCACTGTGTATTGCACACCTTTCGCTATGCACTGTGTATTGCACACCTTTCGCTATGCACTGTGTATTGCACACCTTTCGCTATGCACTGTGTATTGCACACCTTTCCCTGTGTATTGCACACCTTTCGCTATGCGCTGTGTATTGCACACCTTTCGCTATGCGCTGTGTATTGCACACCCGTCCCTGTATATTGCACACCTTTCGCTATGCACTGTGTATTGCACACCTTTCGCTATGCACTGTGTATTGCACACCTTTCGCTATGCACTGTGTATTGCACACATGTCCCTGTGCACTGTGTATTGCACACCCATCCCTGTGCGCTGTGTATTGCACACCCATCCCTGTGCGCTGTGTATTGCACACCTTTCGATATGCACTGTGTATTGCACACCTGTCCCTGTGTATTGCACACCTGTCCCTGTGTATTGCACACCTGTCCCTGTGTATTGCACACCTGTCCCTGTGTATTGCACACCTGTCCCTGTGTATTGCACACCTTTCGCTATGCGCTGTGTATTGCACACCTTTCGCTATGCGCTGTGTATTGCACACCTTTCGCTATGCACTGTGTATTGCACACCCGTCCCTGTATATTGCACACCTTTCGCTATGCACTGTGTATTGCACACCTTTCGCTATGCACTGTGTATTGCACACCTTTCGCTATGCACTGTGTATTGCACACCTTTCGCTATGCGCTGTGTATTGCACACCTTTCGCTATGCGCTGTGTATTGCACACCCGTCCCTATGCGCTGTGTATTGCACACCCGTCCCTGTGCGCTGTGTATTGCACACCTGTCCCTGTGTATTGCACACCTTTCGCTATGCACTGTGTATTGCACACCTTTCGCTATGCACTGTGTATTGCACACCCGTCCCTGTGTATTGCACACCTTTCGCTATGCACTGTGTATTGCACACCCGTCCCTGTGCGCTGTGTATTGCACACCTTTCGCTATGCACTGTGTATTGCACACCCGTCCCTGTATATTGCACACCTTTCGCTATGCACTGTGTATTGCACACCTTTCGCTATGCCCTGTGTATTGCACACCTTTCGCTATGCACTGTGTATTGCACACCTTTCGCTATGCGCTGTGTATTGCACACCCGTCCCTGTGCGCTGTGTATTGCACACCCGTCCCTGTGCGCTGTGTATTGCACACCTGTCCCTGTGTATTGCACACCTTTCGCTATGCCCTGTGTATTGCACACCTTTCGCTATGCGCTGTGTATTGCACACCTGTCCCTGTGTATTGCACAACTTTCGCTATGCCCTGTGTATTGCACACCCGTCCCTGTGCGCTGTGTATTGCACACCTTTCGCGATGCACTGTGTATTGCACACCCGTCCCTGTTTATTGCACACCTTTCGCTATGCGCTGTGTATTGCACACCTTTCGCTATGCGCTGTGTATTGCACACCCGTCCCTGTGTATTGCACACCTTTCGCTATGCGCTGTGTATTGCACACCTGTCCCTGTGCACTGTGTATTGCACACCCGTCCCTGTGTATTGCACACCTTTCGCTATGCACTGTGTATTGCACACCCGTCCCTGTGCCCTGTGTATTGCACACCTTTCGCTATGCACTGTGTATTGCACACCCGTCCCTATGTATTGCACACCTTTCGCTATGCACTGTGTATTGCACACCTTTCGCTATGCACTGTGTATTGCACACCTTTCGCTATGCACTGTGTATTGCACACCTTTCGCTATGCACTGTGTATTGCACACCTTTCGCTATGCACTGTGTATTGCACACCCGTCCCTGTGTATTGCACACCTTTCGCTATGCACTGTGTATTGCACACCTTTCGCTATGCACTGTGTATTGCACACCCGTCCCTGTTTATTGCACACCTTTCGCTATGCGCTGTGTATTGCACACCTTTCGCTATGCGCTGTGTATTGCACACCCGTCCCTGTGTATTGCACACCTTTCGCTATGCGCTGTGTATTGCACACCTGTCCCTGTGCACTGTGTATTGCACACATGTCCCTGTGCACTGTGTATTGCACACATGTCCCTGTGCACTGTGAATTGCACACCCATCCCTGTGCGCTGTGTATTGCACACCTTTCGCTATGCACTGTGTATTGCACACCCATCCCTGTGCGCTGTGTATTGCACACCTGTCCCTGTGCACTGTGTATTGCACACCTTTCGCTATGCGCTGTCTATTGCACACCTTTCGCTATGCACTGTGTATTGCACACCCGTCCCTGTATATTGCACACCTTTCGCTATGCACTGTGTATTGCACACCTTTCGCTATGCACTGTGTATTGCACACCTTTCGCTATGCACTGTGTATTGCACACCCGTCCCTGTGTATTGCACACCTTTCGCTATGCGCTGTGTATTGCACACCTGTCCCTGTGCACTGTGTATTGCACACCCGTCCCTGTGTATTGCACACCTTTCGCTATGCACTGTGTATTGCACACCTTTCGCTATGCACTGTGTATTGCACACCCGTCCCTGTGCGCTGTGTATTGCACACCTGTCCCTATGCACTGTGTATTGCACACCTGTCCCTGTGCGCTGTGTATTGCACACCTGTCCCTGTGCACTGTGTATTGCACACCTTTCGCTATGCACTGTGTATTGCACACCTTTCGCTATGCACTGTGTATTGCACACATTTCGCTATGCACTGTGTATTGCACACCTGTCCCTGTGTATTGCACACCTTTCCCTATGCGCTGTGTTTTGCACACCTTTCGATATGCACTGTGTATTGCACACCTGTCCCTGTGCACTGTGTATTGCACACCCGTCCCTGTGTATTGCACACCTTTCGCTATGCACTGTGTATTGCACACCTTTCGCTATGCACTGTGTATTGCACACCCGTCCCTGTGCGCTGTGTATTGCACACCTTTCGCTATGCACTGTGTATTGCACACCTTTCGCTATGCACTGTGTATTGCACACCTTTCGCTATGCACTGTGTATTGCACACCTTTCCCTGTGTATTGCACACCTTTCGCTATGCGCTGTGTATTGCACACCTTTCGCTATGCACTGTGTATTGCACACATGTCCCTGTGCACTGTGTATTGCACACCCGTCCCTGTATATTGCACACCTTTCGCTATGTACTGTGTATTGCACACCTTTCGCTATGCACTGTGTATTGCACACCTTTCGCTATGCACTGTGTATTGCACACCTGTCCCTGTGCGCTGTGTATTGCACACCTTTCGCTGTGCACTGTGTATTGCACACATGTCCCTGTGCACTGTGTATTGCACACCCATCCCTGTGCGCTGTGTATTGCACACCCATCCCTGTGCGCTGTGTATTGCACACCCATCCCTGTGCGCTGTGTATTGCACACCTTTCGATATGCACTGTGTATTGCACACCTGTCCCTGTGTATTGCACACCTTTCGCTATGCACTGTGTATTGCACACCCATCCCTGTGCGCTGTGTATTGCACACCCGTCCCTGTGCGCTGTGTATTGCACACCCGTCCCTGTATATTGCACACCTTTCGCTATGCACTGTGAATTGCACACCTGTCCCTGTGTTTTGCACACCTTTCGATATGCACTGTGTATTGCACACCTGTCCCTGTGTATTGCACACCTTTCGCTATGCACTGTGTATTGCACACCCGTCCCTGTGTATTGCACACCCGTCCCTGTGCGCTGTGTATTGCACACCTGTCCCTGTGCACTGTGTATTGCACACCTTTCCCTATGCGCTGTGTATTGCACACCTTTCGCTATGCACTGTGTATTGCACACCTTTCGCTATGCACTATGTATTGCACACCTTTCGCTATGCACTGTGTATTGCACACATTTCGCTATGCACTGTGTATTGCACACCCGTCCCTGTGTATTGCACACCTTTCGCTATGCACTGTGTATTGCACACATTTCGCTATGCACTGTGTATTGCACACCTGTCCCTGTGTATTGCACACCTTTCGCTATGCACTGTGTATTGCACACCTTTCCCTATGCGCTGTGTATTGCACACCTTTCGCTATGCGCTGTGTATTGCACACCCGTCCCTGTGCGCTGTGTATTGCACACCTTTCGATTTGCGCTGTGTATTGCACACCCGTCCCTGTGCGCTGTGTATTGCACACCTTTCCCGATGCACTGTGTATTGTACACCTTTCCCGATGCACTGTGTATTGCACACCCGTCCCTGTATATTGCACACCTTTCGCTATGCACTGTGTATTGCACACCTTTCGCTATGCACTGTGTATTGCACACCTTTCGCTATGCGCTGTGTATTGCACACCTTTCGCTATGCACTGTGTATTGCACACCTTTCGCTATGCACTGTGTATTGCACACATGTCCCTGTGCACTGTGTATTGCACACATGTCCCTGTGCACTGTGTATTGCACACCCATCCCTGTGCGCTGTGTATTGCACACCCATCCCTGTGCGCTGTGTATTGCACACCTTTCGATATGCACTGTGTATTGCACACCTTTCGCTATGCACTGTGTATTGCACACCTTTCGCTATGCACTGTGTATTGCACACCTTTCGCTATGCACTGTGTATTGCACACCTTTCGCTATGCGCTGTGTATTGCACACCCGTCCCTGTGCGCTGTGTATTGCACACCTTTCGATTTGCGCTGTGTATTGCACACCCGTCCCTGTGCGCTGTGTATTGCACACCCGTCCCTGTATATTGCACACCTTTCGCTATGCACTGTGTATTGCACACCCGTCCCTGTATATTGCACACCTTTCGATATGCACTGTGTATTGCACACCTGTCCCTGTGTATTGCACACCCGTCCCTGTGCGCTGTGTATTGCACACCCATCCCTGTGCGCTGTGTATTGCACACCCATCCCTGTGCGCTGTGTATTGCACACCTTTCGATATGCACTGTGTATTGCACACCTGTCCCTGTGTATTGCACACCTTTCGCTATGCGCTGTGTATTGCACACCTTTCGCTATGCACTGTGTATTGCACACCCGTCCCTGTATATTGCACACCTTTCGCTATGCACTGTGTATTGCACACCTGTCCCTGTGTATTGCACACCTTTCGCTATGCGCTGTGTATTGCACACCTTTCGCTATGCACTGTGTATTGCACACCTTTCGCTATGCACTGTGTATTGCACACATTTCGCTATGCACTGTGTATTGCACACCTGTCCCTGTGTATTGCACACCTTTCCCTATGCGCTGTGTATTGCACACCTTTCGCTATGCGCTGTGTATTGCACACCCGTCCCTGTGCGCTGTGTATTGCACACCCGTCCCTGTGCACTGTGTATTGCACACCTTTCCCGATGCACTGTGTATTGTACACCTTTCCCGATGCACTGTGTATTGCACACCCGTCCCTGTATATTGCACACCTTTCGCTATGCACTGTGTATTGCACACCTTTCGCTATGCACTGTGTATTGCACACCTTTCGCTATGCACTGTGTATTGCACACATGTCCCTGTGCACTGTGTATTGCACACCCATCCCTGTGCGCTGTGTATTGCACACCTTTCGATATGCACTGTGTATTGCACACCTGTCCCTGTGTATTGCACACCTTTCGCTATGCACTGTGTATTGCACACCCATCCCTGTGCGCTGTGTATTGCACACCTTTCGCTATGCGCTGTGTATTGCACACCCGTCCCTGTGTATTGCACACCTTTCGCTATGCACTGTGTATTGCACACCTGTCCCTGTGTATTGCACACCTTTCGCTATGCACTGTGTATTGCACACCCGTCCCTGTGTATTGCACACCCGTCCCTGTGCGCTGTGTATTGCACACCTGTCCCTGTGCACTGTGTATTGCACACCTTTCCCTATGCGCTGTGTATTGCACACCTTTCGCTATGCACTGTGTATTGCACACCTTTCGCTATGCACTGTGTATTGCACACCTTTCCCTGTGCGCTGTGTATTGCACACCTTTCGATTTGCGCTGTGTATTGCACACCCGTCCCTGTGCACTGTGTATTGCACACCCGTCCCTGTGCGCTGTGTATTGCACACCTTTCGCTATGCGCTGTGTATTGCACACCTTTCGCTATGCACTGTGTATTGCACACCCGTCCCTGTATATTGCACACCTTTCGATATGCACTGTGTATTGCACACCTTTCGGTATGCACTGTGTATTGCACACCTTTCGCTATGCACTGTGTATTGCACACCCGTCCCTGTGTATTGCACACCCGTCCCTGTGCGCTGTGTATTGCACACCTTTCCCTATGCGCTGTGTATTGCACACCTTTCGCTATGCACTGTGTATTGCACACCTTTCGCTATGCACTGTGTATTGCACACCTTTCGCTATGCACTGTGTATTGCACACATTTCGCTATGCACTGTGTATTGCACACCTGTCCCTGTGTATTGCACACCTTTCGCTATGCACTGTGTATTGCACACCTTTCCCTATGCGCTGTGTATTGCACACCTTTCGCTATGCGCTGTGTATTGCACACCCGTCCCTGTGCGCTGTGCATTGCACACCTTTCGATTTGCGCTGTGTATTGCACACCCGTCCCTGTGCGCTGTGTATTGCACACCCGTCCCTGTGCACTGTGTATTGCACACCTTTCCCGATGCACTCTGTATTGTACACCTTTCCCGATGCACTGTGTATTGCACACCCGTCCCTGTATATTGCACACCTTTCGCTATGCACTGTGTATTGCACACCTTTCGCTATGCACTGTGTATTGCACACCTTTCGCTATGCACTGTGTATTGCACACATGTCCCTGTGCACTGTGTATTGCACACATGTCCCTGTGCACTGTGTATTGCACACCCATCCCTGTGCGCTGTGTATTGCACACCCATCCCTGTGCGCTGTGTATTGCACACCTTTCGATATGCACTGTGTATTGCACACCTGTCCCTGTGTATTGCACACCTTTCGCTATGCACTGTGTATTGCACACCCATCCCTGTGCGCTGTGTATTGCACACCCGTCCCTGTGCGCTGTGTATTGCACACCTTTCGCTATGCGCTGTGTATTGCACACCTTTCGCTATGCACTGTGTATTGCACACCCGTCCCTGTATATTGCACACCTTTCGCTATGCACTGTGTATTGCACACCCGTCCCTGTGTATTGCACACCCGTCCCTGTGCGCTGTGTATTGCACACCCATCCCTGTGCGCTGTGTATTGCACACCTTTCGATATGCACTGTGTATTGCACACCTGTCCCTGTGTATTGCACACCTTTCGCTATGCACTGTGTATTGCACACCCATCCCTGTGCGCTGTGTATTGCACACCCGTCCCTGTGCGCTGTGTATTGCACACCTTTCGCTATGCACTGTGTATTGCACACCTTTCGCTATGCACTGTGTATTGCACACCTTTCGCTATGCACTGTGTATTGCACACATTTCGCTATGCACTGTGTATTGCACACCTGTCCCTGTGTATTGCACACCTTTCGCTATGCACTGTGTATTGCACACCTTTCCCTATGCGCTGTGTATTGCACACCTTTCGCTATGCGCTGTGTATTGCACACCCGTCCCTGTGCGCTGTGTACTGCACACCTTTCGATTTGCGCTGTGTATTGCACACCCGTCCCTGTGCGCTGTGTATTGCACACCCGTCCCTGTGCGCTGTGTATTGCACACCTTTCGCTATGCGCTGTGTATTGCACACCTTTCGCTATGCACTGTGTATTGCACACCCGTCCCTGTGTATTGCACACCCGTCCCTGTGCGCTGTGTATTGCACACCTGTCCCTATGCGCTGTGTATTGCACACCTTTCGCTATGCACTGTGTATTGCACACCTTTCGCTATGCACTGTGTATTGCACACATGTCCCTGTGCACTGTGTATTGCACACATGTCCCTGTGCACTGTGTATTGCACACCTTTCGATATGCACTGTGTATTGCACACCTGTCCCTGTGTATTGCACACCTTTCGCTATGCACTGTGTATTGCACACCCGTCCCTGTGCGCTGTGTATTGCACACCTGTCCCTGTGCACTGTGTATTGCACACCTTTCGCTATGCGCTGTCTATTGCACACCTTTCGCTATGCACTGTGTATTGCACACCCGTCCCTGTATATTGCACACCTTTCGCTATGCACTGTGTATTGCACACCTGTCCCTGTGTTTTGCACACCTTTCGATATGCACTGTGTATTGCACACCCGTCCCTGTGTATTGCACACCTTTCGCTATGCACTGTGTATTGCACACCTTTCGCTATGCACTGTGTATTGCACACCCGTCCCTGTGCGCTGTGTATTGCACACCTTTCGCTATGCACTGTGTATTGCACACCTTTCGCTATGCACTGTGTATTGCACACCTTTCGCTATGCACTGTGTATTGCACACATTTCGCTATGCACTGTGTATTGCACACCTTTCGCTATGCGCTGTGTATTGCACACCTGTCCCTGTGCACTGTGTATTGCACACCCGTCCCTGTGTATTGCACACCTTTCGCTATGCACTGTGTATTGCACACCTTTCGCTATGCACTGTGTATTGCACACCCGTCCCTGTGCGCTGTGTATTGCACACCTTTCGCTATGCACTGTGTATTGCACACCTTTCGCTATGCACTGTGTATTGCACTGTGTATTGCACACCTTTCGCTATGCACTGTGTATTGCATACCTTTCGCTATGCACTGTGTATTGCACACCCGTCCCTGTGTATTGCACACCCGTCCCTGTGCGCTGTGTATTGCACACCTGTCCCTGTGCGCTGTGTATTGCACACTTTTCGCTATGTACTGTGTATTGCACACCTTTCGCTATGCACTGTGTATTGCACACCTTTCGCTATGCACTGTGTATTGCACACCTTTCCCTGTGTATTGCACACCTTTCGCTATGCGCTGTGTATTGCACACCCGTCCCTGTGTATTGCACACCTTTCGCTATGCGCTGTGTATTGCACACCCGTCCCTGTATATTGCACACCTTTCGCTATGCACTGTGTATTGCACACCTTTCGCTATGCACTGTGTATTGCACACCTTTCGCTATGCACTGTGTATTGCACACATGTCCCTGTGCACTGTGTATTGCACACATGTCCCTGTGCACTGTGTATTGCACACATGTCCCTGTGCACTGTGTATTGCACACCCATCCCTGTGCGCTGTGTATTGCACACCTTTCGATATGCACTGTGTATTGCACACCTGTCCCTGTGTATTGCACACCTTTCGCTATGCACTGTGTATTGCACACCCATCCCTGTGCGCTGTGTATTGCACACCCGTCCCTGTGCGCTGTGTATTGCACACCTTTCGCTATGCGCTGTCTATTGCACACCTTTCGCTATGCACTGTGTATTGCACACCCGTCCCTGTATATTGCACACCTTTCGCTATGCACTGTGTATTGCACACCTGTCCCTGTGTTTTGCACACCTTTCGATATGCACTGTGTATTGCACAACTGTCCCTGTGCACTGTGTATTGCACACCCGTCCCTGTGTATTGCACACCTTTCGCTATGCACTGTGTATTGCACACCTTTCGCTATGCACTGTGTATTGCACACCCGTCCCTGTGCGCTGTGTATTGCACACCTTTCGCTATGCACTGTGTATTGCACACCTTTCGCTATGCACTGTGTATTGCACACCTTTCGCTATGCACTGTGTATTGCACACCCGTCCCTGTGTATTGCACACCCGTCCCTGTGCGCTGTGTATTGCACACCTGTCCCTATGCACTGTGTATTGCACACCTTTCGCTATGCACTGTGTATTGCACACCTTTCCCTGTGTATTGCACACCTTTCGCTATGCGCTGTGTATTGCACACCTTTCGCTATGCACTGTGTATTGCACACATGTCCCTGTGCACTGTGTATTGCACACCCGTCCCTGTATATTGCACACCTTTCGCTATGTACTGTGTATTGCACACCTTTCGCTATGCACTGTGTATTGCACACCTTTCGCTATGCACTGTGTATTGCACACCTGTCCCTGTGCGCTGTGTATTGCACACCTTTCGCTATGCACTGTGTATTGCACACCTTTCGCTATGCACTGTGTATTGCACACATGTCCCTGTGCACTGTGTATTGCACACCCGTCCCTGTATATTGCACACCTTTCGCTATGTACTGTGTATTGCACACCTTTCGCTATGCACTGTGTATTGCACACCTTTCGCTATGCACTGTGTATTGCACACCTGTCCCTGTGCGCTGTGTATTGCACACCTTTCGCTATGCACTGTGTATTGCACACCTTTCGCTATGCACTGTGTATTGCACACATTTCGCTATGCACTGTGTATTGCACACCTTTCGCTATGCGCTGTGTATTGCACACCTGTCCCTGTGCACTGTGTATTGCACACCTTTCGCTATGCACTGTGTATTGCACACCTTTCGCTATGCACTGTGTATTGCACACCCGTCCCTGTGCGCTGTGTATTGCACACCTTTCGCTATGCACTGTGTATTGCACACCTTTCGCTATGCACTGTGTATTGCACACATTTCGCTATGCACTGTGTATTGCACACCTTTCGCTATGCACTGTGTATTGCACACCTGTCCCTGTGCGCTGTGTATTGCACACCTTTCGCTATGCACTGTGTATTGCACACCTTTCGCTATGCACTGTGTATTGCACACCCGTCCCTGTGCGCTGTGTATTGCACACCTTTCGCTATGCACTGTGTATTGCACACCCGTCCCTGTGTATTGCACACCCGTCCCTGTGCGCTGTGTATTGCACACCTGTCCCTGTGCGCTGTGTATTGCACACCTTTCGCTATGTACTGTGTATTGCACACCTTTCGCTATGCACTGTGTATTGCACACCTTTCCCTGTGTATTGCACACCTTTCGCTATGCGCTGTGTATTGCACACCCGTCCCTGTGTATTGCACACCTTTCGCTATGCGCTGTGTATTGCACACCCGTCCCTGTATATTGCACACCTTTCGCTATGCACTGTGTATTGCACACCTTTCGCTATGCACTGTGTATTGCACACCTTTCGCTATGCACTGTGTATTGCACACCTTTCGCTATGCACTGTGTATTGCACACCTTTCGCTATGCACTGTGTATTGCACACATGTCCCTGTGCACTGTGTATTGCACACCCATCCCTGTGCGCTGTGTATTGCACACCCATCCCTGTGCGCTGTGTATTGCACACCTTTCGCTATGCACTGTGTATTGCACACCTTTCGCTATGCACTGTGTATTGCACACCCGTCCCTGTGCGCTGTGTATTGCACACCCGTCCCTGTGCGCTGTGTATTGCACACCTTTCGCTATGCGCTGTGTATTGCACACCTTTCGCTATGCACTGTGTATTGCACACCCGTCCCTGTATATTGCACACCTTTCGCTATGCACTGTGTATTGCACACCTGTCCCTGTGTATTGCACACCTTTCGCTATGCACTGTGTATTGCACACCCGTCCCTGTGTATTGCACACCCGTCCCTGTGCGCTGTGTATTGCACACCTGTCCCTGTGCACTGTGTATTGCACACCTTTCCCTATGCGCTGTGTATTGCACACCTTTCGCTATGCACTGTGTATTGCACACCTTTTGCTATGCACTGTGTATTGCACACATTTCGCTATGCACTGTGTATTGCACACCTGTCCCTGTGTATTGCATACCTTTCGCTATGCACTGTGTATTGCACACCCGTCCCTGTGTATTGCACACCCGTCCCTGTGCGCTGTGTATTGCACACCTGTCCCTGTGCACTGTGTATTGCACACCTTTCCCTATGCGCTGTGTATTGCACACCTTTCGCTATGCACTGTGTATTGCACACCTTTCGCTATGCACTGTGTATTACACACCTTTCGCTATGCACTGTGTATTGCACACCTTTCGCTATGCGCTGTGTATTGCACACCCGTCCCTGTGCGCTGTGTATTGCACACCTTTCGATTTGCGCTGTGTATTGCACACCCGTCCCTGTGCGCTGTGTATTGCACACCCGTCCCTGTGCACTGTGTATTGTACACCTTTCCCGATGCACTGTGTATTGCACACCCGTCCCTGTATATTGCACACCTTTCGCTATGCACTGTGTATTGCACACCTTTCGCTATGCACTGTGTATTGCACACATGTCCCTGTGCACTGTGTATTGCACACATGTCCCTGTGCACTGTGTATTGCACACCCATCCCTGTGCGCTGTGTATTGCACACCTTTCGATATGCACTGTGTATTGCACACCTGTCCCTGTGTATTGCACACCTTTCGCTATGCACTGTGTATTGCACACCCATCCCTGTGCGCTGTGTATTGCACACCCGTCCCTGTGCGCTGTGTATTGCACACCTTTCGCTATGCGCTGTGTATTGCACACCTTTCGCTATGCACTGTGTATTGCACACCCGTCCCTGTATATTGCACACCTTTCGCTATGCACTGTGTATTGCACACCCGTCCCTGTGTATTGCACACCTGTCCCTGTGCGCTGTGTATTGCACACCTGTCCCTATGCGCTGTGTATTGCACACCTTTCGCTATGCACTGTGTATTGCACACCTTTCGCTATGCACTGTGTATTGCACACCTTTCGCTATGCACTGTGTATTGCACACATTTCGCTATGCACTGTGTATTGCACACCTGTCCCTGTGTATTGCACACCTTTCGCTATGCACTGTGTATTGCACACATTTCGCTATGCACTGTGTATTGCACACCTGTCCCTGTGTATTGCACACCTTTCGCTATGCACTGTGTATTGCACACCTTTCCCTATGCGCTGTGTATTGCACACCTTTCGCTATGCGCTGTGTATTGCACACCCGTCCCTGTGCGCTGTGTATTGCACACCTTTCGCTATGCACTGTGTATTGCACACCTTTCGCTATGCACTGTGTATTGCACACCTTTCGCTATGCACTGTGTATTGCACACCTTTCGCTATGCACTGTGTATTGCACACATTTCGCTATGCACTGTGTATTGCACACCTGTCCCTGTGTATTGCACACCTTTCGCTATGCACTGTGTATTGCACACCTTTCCCTATGCGCTGTGTATTGCACACCTTTCGCTATGCGCTGTGTATTGCACACCCGTCCCTGTGCGCTGTGTATTGCACACCTTTCGATTTGCGCTGTGTATTGCACATCCGTCCCTGTGCACTGTGTATTGCACACCTTTCCCGATGCACTGTGTATTGCACACCCGTCCCTGTGCGCTGTGTATTGCACACCCGTCCCTGTGCGCTGTGTATTGCACACCTTTCGCTATGCGCTGTGTATTGCACACCTTTCGCTATGCACTGTGTATTGCACACCCGTCCCTGTATATTGCACACCTTTCGATATGCACTGTGTATTGCACACCTGTCCCTGTGTATTGCACACCTTTCGCTATGCACTGTGTATTGCACACCCGTCCCTGTGTATTGCACACCCGTCCCTGTGCGCTGTGTATTGCACACCTGTCCCTGTGCGCTGTGTATTGCACACCTTTCGATTTGCGCTGTGTATTGCACACCCGTCCCTGTGCACTGTGTATTGCACACCTTTCCCGATGCACTGTGTATTGTACACCTTTCCCGATGCACTGTGTATTGCACACCTTTCGCTATGCACTGTGTATTGCACACCTTTCGCTATGCACTGTGTATTGCACACCTTTCGCTATGCACTGTGTATTGCACACCTTTCGCTATGCACTGTGTATTGCACACCTTTCGCTATGCACTGTGTATTGCACACCCGTCCCTATGCACTGTGTATTGCACACCCGTCCCTGTGTATTGCACACCTGTCCCTGTGTATTGCACACCTTTCGCTATGCACTGTGTATTGCACACCTTTCGCTATGCACTGTGTATTGCACACCTTTCGCTATGCACTGTGTATTGCACACCCGTCCCTGTGTATTGCACACCTTTCGCTATGCACTGTGTATTGCACACATGTCCCTGTGCACTGTGTATTGCACACATGTCCCTGTGCACTGTGTATTGCACACATGTCCCTGTGCACTGTGTATTGCACACTCACCTCTCAGACGTACCAGCTGGTTGTGACACTCTTTCCGTTGGTGAAGTTCTCGCCTGTATTTGGAGAGAAGGTCACTGTTTGCACCCTGAATGCTTTTCGCAGCCTGTGAGAACTGTTAACAATAAATAGGCAAAAAAAAAATGTTGTAGATAAAATTCTTCCCATTAATAAGATGCGATATGTGATGTGATCCCCAAACCTCGCACCTCGTCCCGTGCCTCCAGCATGGCGTCACCCAGCAGCCTGGGGAAGTCTCGCACCTGTCTCTTCAGGGTGTTATAGTCATGGGTCAGAGTGCGGAGAGCCGGCTGCAGCATGAGGAGATTCCTGCGGACACCTGAGAGTGTTGGAGAGAGTGTCAGAGATGTTACAGTCACTCCCGGTGCCTCAGTGCCTCAGCGCCCCAGTGCCTCAGCGCCTGGCTCTACAGGTGGCCGGGAGCTGTCAGACAGAAGACGGGGAAAGACTGGGGCGATTAATAAGAGGTGAGGGAATAGTATTGGGGGCAGTAGATTATATGGAGGGAGGGGGACAGGGGGCTCTGTCTTGCTGCATTGATGTACTGGTCATGGGTAAATGAATGTGTTACTGGTCAGGCTGGCATCACTAATGTGAGGGGCACTCACCATCCAGGCTCTGATGCACAGCTCTCATCTCCTCCTGGGCGCGCTCAAACGCCTCAGAAACCGCAAGTTCCTTCTGTTCCTGGAGAGCCTGGAACTCATCCACCATCTGCGCCTGAGAACGATCCAGCTCCGAAACATACAGCTCCAGCTATAGGACAAGTGCAGAGTCAGCCAACAATGGTCTCTAATTCTCTCTGTATAGGGACACTCTTCTCTTAGTGGCAGGGGATTACCTCAGTCACTAAGTGTCTAACCAGTGTATACCATATTGCTCAGCGTGGATGGGGAAGGTTTCGGTGGTCAGTGTACGTGACCTGTGTATAGTGACATATTGCTCAGCGTGGCTGGGGAAGGTTTCGGTGACCTGTGTATAGTGACATATTTCTCAGCGTGGATGGGGAAGGTTTCGGTGACCTGTGTATAGTGACATATTGCTCAGCGTGGATGGGGAAGGTTTCGGTGACCTGTGTATAGTGACATATTGCTCAGAGTGGCTGGGGAAGGTTTCGGTGACCTGTGTATAGTGACATATTGCTCAGCGTGGATGGGGAAGGTTTCGGTGACCTGTGTATAGTGACATATTTCTCAGCGTGGATGGGGAAGGTTTCGGTGACCTGTGTATAGTGACATATTTCTCAGCGTGGATGGGGAAGGTTTTGGTGACCTGTGTATAGTGACATATTGCTCAGTGTGGCTGGGGAAGGTTTCGGTGACCTGTGTATAGTGAAATATTTCTCAGCGTGGATGGGGAAGGTTTCGGTGACCTGTGTATAGTGACATATTTCTCAGCGTGGCTGGGGAAGGTTTCGATGACCTGTGTATAGTGACATATTTCTCAGCGTGGATGGGGAAGGTTTCGGTGACCTGTGTATAGTGACATATTGCTCAGCGTGGCTGGGGAAGGTTTCGGTGACCTGTGTATAGTGACATATTGCTCAGAGTGGCTGGGGAAGGTTTCGGTGACCTGTGTATAGTGACATATTGCTCAGCGTGGCTGGGGAAGGTTTCGGTTGGTTCTGACCTGAGCTTGGAGCTTTGCCACTTCCTCCTGTTCCCGCAGAAGTTGTCTGTTCCTGTCCTGTAACTCCCGGTTCCGTCTGTCCAGCTGCTCCTGGAGATATTGGTTTCGGTTCTGTGCCTGGCTGAGCGCGGCTTTCATCTTGCCAGATTCCACCTGCACAGTCTGCACCACGTACTGCAGCGAGAGAACTGTGGTCTCACCAGCGGTGTATGTACAAATCGCACCCCCGATGCACGGAACGCAGCTGCCATCACCAATGGATAGAACTATATGTTACTTGGCTCCTTTACACTCCCTGCCCATGTCAGCTCACGGTACCGCTGGCGCAACTCGCAAAAGTAAACGAAAACACGGTGACATAAAACGGTCAGTATATAATACATATATACGTATAGCACAGCATTAATGCATTTAGCGCGTGACATAAAATGGTCAGTATAAAATACACGGTGACATTATATATATATAATCAGTCATTTTGGACTAGAGGAGTCTGTGAAAATTCTGATAAAAAAATGTTTTGCCTCCATAGTTCACAAACGGTTCCTATAAGTATATTTGTCCCAGTACATAGAGTCATTTTGGCTGGAGGAGCCTGCACACTGCACGGGCCGAGTATCCAGCGTCTGGTTTTTCCTTTATTGCTCCTCTCCCTGATGTCACATTGAGGTATAATATTGTCTAGGTGACTCAGCTACACAATATTGAAAACGCAATCCAGATTAATCCCGTAATTTAGCGTGATGCCTGAAAAAACAGACAAACAAAAATTCTGAGAATTTTTTTTTGTCTCCGTAGTTCACACAGGGGGGGTCATTCAGACCCGTTCGCGAGCAAATGACGGGTCGATGTTCCCCCAGTGCGCATGCAGCTCCGTCGTGCGCATGCGCGAGACCCGGACTGCGACAGCCAAGCTGTCGCTCCGGGTCTCGCACCAAAGGGGGCGTGCTGTCGATGTTGATTGACAGCACGCCCCCTTTGATGGGCGTGCCGCGGGCGTGCCTGCCAGACTGAGGCATTCCCATGGGAACGCCTACCGTCTGGAGCCGGCCCCACTGACATCACTAGTGATGTCAGTGGGAGTGATTTTGGCTCTGATAGAGACAAAATCACTCCTGGGCTTGCGGCAGCGAGACCCTACCGTAGGGTCTCCGTCGCAAGCCCGATGGTTGCGATTGTCAAGACCATCGCGACCATCATCATGGACGCTCGCATATGCTGTGGGTGGTCACCCACAGCTATGTGAGCGTCCAAGAGGACACTCCATTTTTAGGGAGGAGGACCCTGATTCAGAGCGAGCGCTCTGGGCCTGATTCAGAGCTGAACGCTCTGACCAGAGTCCCAAGGATTACATTTCTCCGAAAACATTTCTATGTACAGACACAACCATTACAACTTTATTATAAATATAGGTATGCACTATATACTGACCGCTATGTCACGTACTAAATGTATTAATGCTGTACTATACGTGTACAGTTATATAGATATAAATACATAATGTGTGTGTGTATATATAGATATATGTGCATATATATATATATATATATATATATATAATAATGTGTGTGTGTGTATATATATATCTCAAGATCTATTTAGCAGCAAAATCCAACTATACTGTATATTAAAGCACCAATCAGGCAGCTTGTCTGGACTCATTAAGTTGCAGTATACATGTCAATCAAGTAGATGGGGCACCAAGACAAATAATAGATATTATACAGTCGCTGCTCATGTTACTTGCAACCTTTCAGCGTTACTGTAGCAACGAATTTGGGATCTATAAGCTAGTACACCTGGACTTCCAGCGCACAGCATTGCACTGAAAGTTAGTGTTCCCATCATGCTTCGGTGGAACTTGACTCCGCCCAAGTTATGCAACAAAACCCGACTTAAAGTCTCTGCTCTACAGAGGAATCTAATTGAGGCACAGATCTCAGGACCAGCTGCTTCTCCCATGGGCAGCTTTATGTGGGTTGCTCATGAGTTAGTAGCCCCAAGCATCTTTGTAAATAATATTTACAGTTTTCCTTCAAGGGGTAACAGACAAAGACATTTTGTGATCAATGTCTACAATATAAAATATACATCACAATATTATTAGTTCTGCTGAGCAATACCAGACATCTACGTCAGCCAAGCTGCGGGCAAACTAATAACAGACATCCATGCGAGCCAAGCTGCAAGTAATAAAACCAATAACAGACATCCATGCGAGCCAAGCTGCGAGTAATAAAACCAATAACAGACATCCATGCGAGCCAAGCTGCGAGTAATAAAACCAATAACACACATCCATGCGAGCCAAGCTGCGAGTAATAAAACCAGTAACAGACATCCATGCGAGCCAAGCTGCGAGTAATAAAACCAGTAACAGACATCCATGCGAGCCAAGCTGCGAGTAATAAAACCAGTAACAGACATCCATGCGAGCCAAGCTGCGAGTAATAAAACCAGTAACAGACATCCATGCGAGCCAAGCTGCAAGTAATAAAACCAGTAACAGACATCCATGCGAGCCAAGCTGCGAGTAATAAAACCAGTAACAGACATCCATGCGAGCCAAGCTGCGGGCAAACCAATAACACACATCCATGCGAGCCAAGCTGCGAGTAATAAGACCAGTAACAGACATCCATGCGAGCCAAGCTGCGAGCAAACCAATAACAGACATCCATGCGAGCCAAGCTGCGAGCAAACCAATAACAGACATCCATGCGAGCCAAGCTGCGAGTAATAAAACCAGTAACAGACATCTATGCGAGCCAAGCTGCGAGTAATAAAACCAATAACACACATCCATGCGAGCCAAGCTGCGAGTAATAAAACCAATAACACACATCCATGAGAGCCAAGCTGCGAGTAATAAAACCAGTAACAGACATCCATGCGAGCCAAGCTGCGGGCAAACTAATAACAGCGAACGACAGTATAGATATATACATATAGTGGAGTATAATGCGTCAGACAATACTATGAGGGGGGAGAAGGCAGCAACGTGTGACACAATATCACAGACCGCCCCTGGATCCAGCATTATCATCATATAGGGTCTCTTTCGGGGCTGTGCGCTTATGCAGCCGCTGCATTTGTGTACGCAGCTGCCATGCGAATATATGCAAATGTGGCAGATGGTCAGACAGAATGGCCGCAGGAACAGAGGCGCTGCATACGGGAACACAGTGCAGGAGACACGCCCCCAAAATGGTTGTAACACGTCTGACGTCACCCCCTTTACCTCCCACAAACGCTCCCTGACTGTCAATCACCTTGCAAGTAGATAGTCTCTCGCGGTAGCCTTGGCACATGCGCCGTGCGTCTCAGACACGAGCAGATTGCAGAATATCGCTCAACTGTACAATCATCGGAATGGCGTGCTACTCAGAATCGGGCCAATTGCCCAAATCGACACCATCATACAGAGAAGCTTTCCCTAGATTGGGGCGTCACAGGTTTGGAGGGGTGCTGGCAGCAGGAATAGGACTAAACCATTTCATACAGTAATCTGGTACCTTTACCTGAGGCTGCTGGGAAAGCTCGTACTCGCGTAATCTGCGATTCAGCCGCTCCTCCTCCTCCACCCTCTCACATACAGAGTCTCTCACTCTGAGCTCCGCCTCCGCCAATCGCTCAGCCTTCTGCTGTACCTCCCCCTGCAGTGTACCAATCAGAGTCTTCCTCGCGCTCTCTTCCTCTTCCATATGCTGAATACGTTCCCGCAGAGCTGCCAGCTCCTGAAACACAGTATAGATCATCGGCTAAATGAGCTCCCCTGAGACACGAGGATTTATAGGGGCGAGACGCAAGGATTTATAGGGGCGAGACGCAAGGATTTATAGGGGCGAGACGCAAGGATTTATAGAGGCGAGACGCAAGGATTTATAGGGGGGAGACGCAAGGATTTATAGGGGCGAGACGCAAGGATTTATAGAGGCGAGACGCAAGGATTTATAGGGGGGAGACGCAAGGATTTATAGGGGCGAGACGCAAGGATTTATAGGGGGGAGACGCAAGGATTTATAGGGGCGAGACGCAAGGATTTATAGGGGGGAGACGCAAGGATTTATAGGGGCGAGACGCAAGGATTTATAGGGGCGAGACGCAAGGATTTATAGGGGGGAGACGCAAGGATTTATAGGGGGGAGACGCAAGGATTTATAGGGGGGAGACGCAAGGATTTATAGGGGGGAGACGCAAGGATTTATAGGGGGGAGACGCAAGGATTTATAGGGGGGAGACGCAAGGATTTATAGGGGGGAGACGCAAGGATTTATAGGGGGGAGACGCAAGGATTTATAGGGGGGAGACGCAAGGATTTATAGGGGGGAGACACAAGGATTTATAGGGGGGAGACGCAAGGATTTATAGGGGGGAGACGCAAGGATTTATAGAGGCGAGACGCAAGGATTTATAGATCATCGGCTACATGAGCTCCCCTGAAACACTGGTAGACGATATATGAATAGGATTGAGGATATGTAAGATTACTGGTTTTTACTGACTGGCTGTTTTGGTTGATGACAGCCTTGTTGCTGGGTAAGTTACTATCAGTAGTGAGTGTGGTCAGCTGGTTCCAGGGGCCAATTATATAGTTTGGGGGAGTGGTTAGATCAGGTTATATATGGGAGTGTTTTGCATGGGATCAGCTTCTTTGCAAGATTTTCGCAACCCACCGTCCCTCCCGTTATTTTGTTGTGTATTAACCTTGTTTGTCCCAAGTTAGGTGAGGCGCAGCATGGCGGGAGTACGCTGCAGCTCAGTGGCTTTATGTGGCGTAAGATAACTGTGGGGGCACTTGCCCTCGATGCCCCTAGAGAATTTGTCCTGCTCCGTGTGAGGGGACCCGGGTGCTTTTGTGCGAAGCGCCTCGGATTGGCCCAGGAGGGAAGTGGGACCCTCGCAGCCTTGGTGCATCTAGAAAGGGGGACGTGTTAGTCGTTCCCAGAGTATCTGAGCAAGGTAAAAGCTAGAACTGAGTCTGCAGTGTCTCTCTGCCACCTGGTTAGGTTCATTAATTCCATGATAAATAAAAAGCTGTGATCGTTTTAGCCAAGCTCTGGTGTCTGTGTCTTCATTAAGTAAGATAATGAAGGATGGTAAAGGTTCGGAGGTAATAAACCTATGTAGATCTTAAAGGATATCTAGATCATCGGCTAAAAGAACGTGGGTCCAGTTACTCCAGCCTCCCCGATTTATACGTTTTTGCTGCAGTGGCCTCTACCAAGTGCAGCTCATTGAGTCCATCAGTAAATAGTGTAAAGCGTTATAACTCGGCGCGATTACAAGAAATTCACCTCAGAGTTCTAGACCGCAGATACATCTCCCCCGCCCAAAGGAAACATTTTGTCCCATTGGAGGACGGCAACTGTGTAAAGTGTAATTGTACTAATGCCTCCCTTTCACATAACCTCTGGTAGTGCAGAAAAATCCATAGATCTTGGAATAAAATGTTATATTATCTAAACAACACACGACGCCTTAAGCTGTCCAAAAACGCAGCTGCTCTTATGTTTGCTAATTTCTCAGGATGGGAGACAGACTACTCCTTAGAATTATGGAAACCGTCCCTGAGGGTCATGTTACAGTCACCAAACAACTCATTCTTACATATTGGATCCTAAAATCTGCACCCACTTTAAATAAATGGAAAACTGCGCTGCTGGAGGTTATTTATGGTGAGAGACGTATGGCGATTCTCAATGTCGAAAAAGGAGTGCAAATTTTCTCCAAAAAATGGGAACCTTATATACAATGTTTACCAACCCAAATCCAGAGCAACATATGGAAGGTCTTAGAACATACGGAATGGTTTATGCTAAGACACATTACCTAAAATAGCTTCTGTCACCGTTATACGGTATATGTGCCCATGAAATCCCTTCTGACAACATAATCCTCCATATCTGATTTCGATTCCCCTTCTTTGTAATTTCACTCCCTCTATTTTATTTTATTTCATTCTCATCCCCTTTTCTTTCTTTGTCATCAACATATATCGATATAGTCCATGTCGTCAAATAAATATATAGACAAATTGTTAAAGTATCAGCCAGTGTTTGTACCTATTATACAAGTTATGTGGTCTGAATGACACTGCCTATATATTACTCTAGACTTCTGTACGGTGTATTATACTGATCATTCTACAGTACATATCATTTCTGTTTATTTGATGTTAGGTTATTTTCGGGTACTTTTTTCTGTGCTCTGAAACAATTTCAACTCACGTTTTGCTTTAATTTTAAAAATGATTTACAGTAACTTTCTGTATTGTTTGTTTCAAGAAACAGACCAGTTATATATCTGATCATTTTATTCCATTCAATTCTTGGACTGTACAGTGTATAATTACTTTTACTGTTCAATAAAAAGATGAAAAAAAAAAAAAAAGCGTTATAATAACTCAAAGTGCATTGTGGTTAGGAAATGGGAGAAGTTTTCAAGAGGTTGTAGACGATCCTAGAGAGGGATCTGGTGTATATCCAATGGAGGTTGGAGCAGAGTAGTATATAGAGAGGGATCTGGTGTATATCCAATGGAGGTTGGAGCAGAGTAGTATATAGAGAGAGATCTGGTGTATATCCAATGGAGGTTGGAGCAGAGTAGTATATAGAGAGGGATCTGGTGTATATCCAATGGAGGTTGGAGCAGAGTAGTATATAGAGAGGGATCTGGTGTATATCCAATGGAGGTTGGAGCAGAGTAGTATATAGAGAGAGATCTGGTGTATATCCAATGGAGGTTGGAGCAGAGTAGTATATAGAGAGAGATCTGGTGTATATCCAATGGAGGTTGGAGCAGAGTAGTATATAGAGAGAGATCTGGTGTATATCCAATGGAGGTTGGAGCAGAGTAGTATATAGAGAGAGATCTGGTGTATATCCAATGGAGGTTGGAGCAGAGTAGTATATAGAGAGAGATCTGGTGTATATCCAATGGAGGTTGGAGCAGAGTAGTATATAGAGAGAGATCTGGTGTATATCCAATGGAGGTTGGAGCAGAGTAGTATATAGAGAGGGATCTGGTGTATATCCAATGGAGGTTGGAGCAGAGTAGTATATAGAGAGGGATCTGGTGTATATCCAATGGAGGTTGGAGCAGAGTAGTATATAGAGAGAGATCTGGTGTATATCCAATGGAGGTTGGAGCAGAGTAGTATATAGAGAGAGATCTGGTGTATATCCAATGGAGGTTGGAGCAGAGTAGTATATAGAGAGGGATCTGGTGTATATCCAATGGAGGTTGGAGCAGAGTAGTATATAGAGAGAGATCTGGTGTATATCCAATGGAGGTTGGAGCAGAGTAGTATATAGAGAGAGATCTGGTGTATATCCAATGGAGGTTGGAGCAGAGTAGTATATAGAGAGGGATCTGGTGTATATCCAATGGAGGTTGGAGCAGAGTAGTATATAGAGAGAGATCTGGTGTATATCCAATGGAGGTTGGAGCAGAGTAGTATATAGAGAGAGATCTGGTGTATATCCAATGGAGGTTGGAGCAGAGTAGTATATAGAGAGAGATCTGGTGTATATCCAATGGAGGTTGGAGCAGAGTAGTATATAGAGAGGGATCTGGTGTATATCCAATGGAGGTTGGAGCAGAGTAGTATATAGAGAGGGATCTGGTGTATATCCAATGGAGGTTGGAGCAGAGTAGTATATAGAGAGAGATCTGGTGTATATCCAATGGAGGTTGGAGCAGAGTAGTATATAGAGAGAGATCTGGTATATATCCAATGGAGGTTGGAGCAGAGTAGTATATAGAGAGGGATCTGGTGTAAATCCAATAAATGTTTCAGAAGGGAAGTTTCCTACAAAGGGAAGCGGGGTAAATGCACGGAAGGGCTACAGTGGTTGGGTTATATTTCATACCTGGTTATTATCACAATCCAGGCGGCTCCTCAATAGCTGCAGTTCCTGCCGCAGACGTCCATTCTCAGACACCAGGAGGTCTCTGTGCTTCTCCAAATCCGTGCCGCCCTGGGGGAGACAGAGCGGAAACACATTACCCCCAGGAATCTCCCTACGGGCAATACTCAGTAAGTACAGGTATATTCTGATAACCTGCTTTGTTATATAAAAATGCAGGGCCAGGGTAACAGGATTTACCCAATACATTACTATGTAGTATGATGAAAATCGTTTGCACTGAAATATTTATTTATGTCCCAAATTACCATTTCCAGCTGGGGCAGAAGAGATGTAATAAACACGATTACATTGTACAGACATCAAGAGCCATTTACAATAGGACAGAGTGCGGCAGGAATGGCTGCGATCTCAGTGGTGGTCGTAGGGTCACACAGATCCGCCCATTTCTTTCCCGGAATGCGCATGGATGTGTGGCGGTATTTAGCGTTGCTGACGGAAGAGCTGGATGTGTCAGACGTGTGGTAACTAAATGTGGGATTGAAGCACTAATGTACCTCATTGCACACGCCACATGCACACGCCACATGTACACGCCACATGTACACGCAAGATTCAAGTTCAATATTAAACATGTATTGGAGAGTCTGGGGGTCGGGAGGTCACAATCACAGGAATATTCAGACTTGGAGCGAGCACAAAGTTCATGTTTTCTGACACATCCCGAAGGTGACGGAAACCTGGCGTTCATGGATACCTGCAACGTAATCAGTCCTGAGGCCCCTCACTCTCATAACTCATTGCAGCTATTAATAGCAATAACCTGCGCAATAGTCACAGGAACAGAAGCGTCCTCGCCATGCGGATTTTCACGCCTATCCATATAAAGTTGGCACAAAACAATTTTACAATTCTAAACCCGGGGACGCAAATGGCCGCCTACAAATGTGCAAGCAGGACAATTAGGCAAATCTGCGCAAAGTGAGAGGCCGCCACGCTCTGGGAATGATTTATAGGCTCCTCGGGGCAGAAGCCAGTTCCCATGAATGCGTGCTCATTACTGGAGCCGGGCGCTGCGCGGGGTACATGTTACTGTACTGTGCTATGGAGTTTTGCCAGGAATTAAAGTTCTCACTTTATGGCTGTAGTAAATGCAGGATGAGAGCCGGTACGTCTCCATATAACATAGTGTTCTGTATATAATTATAGTCTACTGCAATAATAACATAATGAGCAGTAATGAGAAAGTGAAGAACATCATTTACTAACCATCTGTAACACTGAGCTAATGAGGGACAATGCCGCTAATTACTGCCCTATAACGACACCAGCGCTGACATGTACTGATACACGCAGAGTCCCTCCCGCTTTATGGCAGCGAGCGAGAAGTCTTCAGAAATACCTTGTCCGTATCTGCAAACGCGTTAGTAATGGAGACACACTACAAAGTCCTCTCACGATGGTACCGCTGTCCTGGCCAGCTTTCCAAAATGTATCCAGGAGTCTCTGGGGTTTGTTGGAGATGTGGGATAGACCTTTCTGGGACAGATATGTAAAGGGTTCCCATTTCTAAGAGAATAGCATTCCCACCAAAGTCATTGAAAGGGCGAGTCTTATTCTTCAGGAGGACTTGCCTTATTGCCCTAGTTTCTGGCTACTGAATCTTATACGGAAACCCCATGCTCACTTCAAAAAGTCTCTATTACGTCATATATTGAGTGCGTCCAAAGCCGTGATCCCCGTCCACTGGAAGAACAGGTCGGCTCCCTCCATGTCTGAATGGTGTACACGTCTTTATCAGTATATGGCTATGGATGATTTCATTTTACCCCATACAGATAAGGGCCAAAATTTCACGGTGACCTGGTATCCATGGTTACGTTACAAGGAGTCCGACCATTACAAGACGCTAAGTCGTGGTTAAGGAAGATCACAAACAGTCCCTGGTAGATATTACGTAGTCCACTAAAAGTTGATGGTGGGATGTATCATTTTTGCTTTCTGTTATGAAGCTTTTTTGTTTTCTTCATCTCTTCGTCATTTTTCCCCTTTTTTGATTTTTCTCTTTATTCTGATGTAAATGTTTTTGATATGGTCACATTTTACGACAAAACCTATATCTTGTTTTATCTGTAACAAATGGATATACCAAATGTTGATTCCCTTGTTATGCTATGAATTTCTCATGCGAGAGATTTGATGTCTGTATTATGTTATGGTCTTCAATAAAAACATATTGTGTAAAAAATAGCAGCGGGCGGACGGAATGGGCACTATGAGACAACGCATTGTGCATTCAGGGAAATTACAAGGCACGCCCCAATTATATTAGCTGCAAGATGTTATCGGTCCTGTGCATTCGGGGTGATAGTTGGACCTGCGCCAGTTTGCATGGTGTAACTTCCGCATGTGCCCAGAAAACAGGCCGCACGCATATGCAAATGTGCTCCCGTCTGGCAAATATGGCTGCTCGCGCCATGAGAGGTGAGACGGGGAATTATCATAGGCTGTGTACTATAAGAATGTGTTTGAGTAATTGCAGACACAAAGACGTCCGTCAGATACATATTAATTGCCGGCACCTGAAGGTTGGAGCAAATATCCACTGATGACAGCGTTTGCCAGCCTGAGGAACTGCTTCTGATTGGCTGAATGTGGATTCACCTCTGAAGCGGATAAGTACATGTTTCACTCAACGCATCACCGATCTGTGTAACACTACGTCATAGAGGTGATACGTCCAACTCTACGTCACCGATCTGTGTAACACTACGTCATAGAGGTGATACGTCACTGATCTGTGTAACACTACGTCATAGAGGTGATACGTCACCGATCTGTGTAACACTACGTCATAGAGGTGATACGTCCAACTCTACATCACTGATCTGTGTAACACTACGTCATAGTGGTGATACGTCACCAATCTGTGTAACACTACGTCATAGAGGTGATACGTCCAACTCTACATCACTGATCTGTGTAACACTACGTCATAGAGGTGATACGTCCAACTCTACATCACCAATCTGTGTAAAACTACGTCATAGAGGTGATACGTCACCAATCTGAGTAACACTACGTCATAGAGGTGATACGTCCAACTCTACAACACTGATCTGTGTAAAACTACGTCATAGAGGTCATACGTCACTGATCTGTGTAACACTACGTCATAGAGGTGATTCATCCAACTCTACATCACTGATCTGTGTAACACTACGTCATAGAGGTGATACGTCCAACTCTACAACACTGATCTGTGTAAAACTACGTCATAGAGGTGATACGTCACTGATCTGTGTAACACTACGTCATAGAGGTGATACGTCCAACTCTACAACACTGATCTGTGTAAAACTACGTCATAGAGGTGATACGTCACCGATCTGTGTAACACTACGTCATAGAGGTGATACGTCACTGATCTGTGTAACACTACGTCATAGAGGTGATACGTCCAATTCTACATCACTGATCTGTGTAACACTACGTCCTAGAGGTGATACGTCACCAATCTGTGTAACACTACGACATAGAGGTGATACGTCCAACTCTACATCACTGATCTGTGTAACACTACGTCATAGAGGTGATACGTCACTGATCTGTGTAACACTACGTCATAGAGGTGATACGTCCAACTCTACATCACTGATCTGTGTAACACTACATCATAGAGGTGATACGTCCAACTCTACATCACTGATCTGTGTAACACTACGTTATAGAGGTGATACGTCACTGATCTGTGTAACACTAGGTCATAGAGGTGATACGTCACCGATCTGTGTAACACTACGTCATAGAGGTGATACGTCACTGATCTGTGTAACACTACGTCATAGAGGTGATACGTCTAACTCTACATCACTGATCTGTGTAACACTACGTCATAGAGGTGATACGTCACCAATCTGAGTAACACTACGTCATAGAGGTGATTCATCCAATTCTACATCACTTATCTGAGTAACACTACGTCATAGAGGTGATACGTCCAACTCTACAACACTGATCTGTGTAAAACTACGTCATAGAGGTGATACGTCACTGATCTGTGTAACACTACGTCATAGAGGTGATACGTCACTGATCTGTGTAACACTACGTCATAGAGGTGATACGTCCAATTCTACATCACTGATCTGTGTAACACTACGTCCTAGAGGTGATACGTCACTGATCTGTGTAACACTACGTCATAGAGGTGATATGTCCAACTCTACATCACTGATCTGTGTAACACTACGTCCTAGAGGTGATACGTCACTGATCTGTGTAACACTACGTCATAGAGGTGATATGTCACTGATCTGTGTAACACTACGTCATAGAGGTGATACGTCCAATTCTACATCACTGATCTGTGTAACACTACGTCCTAGAGGTGATACGTCACTGATCTGTGTAACACTACGTCATAGAGGTGATATGTCCAACTCTACATCACTGATCTGTGTAACACTACGTCCTAGAGGTGATACGTCACTGATCTGTGTAACACTACGTCATAGAGGTGATACGTCACTGATCTGTGTAACACTACGTCATAGAGGTGATACGTCACCGATCTGTGTAACACTACGTCATAGTGGTGATACGTCACTGATCTGTGTAACACTAGGTCATAGAGATGATACGTCACTGATCTGTGTAACACTACGTCATAGAGGCGATTCATTAAATTCTACATCACTGATCTGAGTAACACTACGTCATAGAGGTGATACGTCCAACTCTACAACACTGATCTGTGTAAAACTACGTCATAGAGGTGATACGTCACTGATCTGTGTAACACTACGTCATAGAGGTGATACGTCCAACTCTACATCACTGATCTGTGTAACACTACGTCATAGAGGTGATACGTCACCGATCTGTGTAACACTACGTCATAGTGGTGATACGTCACTGATCTGTGTAACACTAGGTCATAGAGGTGATACGTCACTGATCTGTGTAACACTACGTCATAGAGGTGATACGTCACTGATCTGAGTAACACTACGTCATAGAGGTGATACGTCACTGATCTAAGTAACACTACGTCATAGAGGTGATACGTCCAACTCTACGTCACTGATCTGTGTAAAACTACGTCATAGAGGTCATACGTCACTGATCTGTGTAACACTACGTCATAGTGGTGATACGTCTAACTCTACATCACTGATCTGTGTAACACTACGTCATAGAGGTGATACGTCTAACTCTACATCACTGATCTGTGTAACACTAGGTCATAGAGGTGATACGTCACCAATCTGTGTAACACTACGACATAGAGGTGATACGTCCAACTCTACATCACTGATCTGTGTAACACTACGTCATAGAGGTGATACGTCCAACTCTACAACACTGATCTGTGTAAAACTACGTCATAGAGGTCATACGTCACTGATCTGTGTAACACTACGTCATAGAGGTGATACGTCCAACTCTACATCACTGATCTGTGTAACACTACGTCATAGAGGTGATACGTCTAACTCTACATCACTGATCTGTGTAACACTAGGTCATAGAGGTGATACGTCACCAATCTGTGTAACACTACGTCATAGAGGTGATACGTCCAACTCTACATCACTGATCTGTGTAACACTACGTCCTAGAGGTGAAACGTCACCGATCTGTGTAACACTACGTCATAGAGGTGATACGTCACTGATCTGTGTAACACTACGTCATAGAGGTGATACGTCACTGATCTGAGTAACACTACGTCATAGAGGTGATACGTCCAACTCTACATCACTAATCTGAGTAACACTACGTCATAGAGGTGATACGTCACTGATCTGTGTAACACTACGTCATAGAGGTGATACGTCACCGATCTGTGTAACACTACGTCATAGAGGTGATACGTCCAACTCTACATCACTGATCTGTGTAACACTACGTCCTAGAGGTGAAACGTCACTGATCTGTGTAACACTACGTCATAGAGGTGATACGTCTAACTCTACATCACTGATCTGTGTAACACTACGTCATAGAGGTGATACGTCCAACTCTACATCACTGATCTGTGTAACACTAGGTCATAGAGGTGATACGTCACCAATCTGTGTAACACTACGTCATAGAGGTGATACGTCCAACTCTACATCACTGATCTGTGTAACACTACGTCATAGAGGTGATACGTCCAACTCTACAACACTGATCTGTGTAAAACTACGTCATAGAGGTGATACGTCTAACTCTACATCACTGATCTGTGTAACACTACGTCATAGAGGTGATACGTCCAACTCTACATCACTGATCTGTGTAACACTACGTCATAGAGGTGATACGTCACTGATCTGTGTAACACTACGTCATAGAGGTGATACGTCACCGATCTGTGTAACACTACGTCATAGAGGTGATACGTCCAACTCTACATCACTGATCTGTGTAACACTACATCATAGAGGTGAAATGTCACCGATCTGTGTAACACTAGGTCATAGAGGTGATACGTCACTGATCTGTGTAACACTACGTCATAGAGGTGATACGTCACTGATCTGTGTAACACTACGTCATAGAGGTGATACGTCCAACTCTACATCACTGATCTGTGTAACACTACGTCATAGAGGCGATACGTCCAACTCTACATCACCGATCTGTGTAACACTACGTCATAGAGGTGAAACGTCCAACTCTACATCACTGATCTGTGTAACACTACGTCCTAGAGGTGAAACGTCACCGATCTGTGTAACACTACGTCATAGAGGCGATACGTCCAACTCTACATCACCGATCTGTGTAACACTACGTCATAGAGGTGATACGTCCAACTCTACATCACTGATCTGTGTAACACTACGTCATAGAGGCGATACGTCCAACTCTACATCACCGATCTGTGTAAAACTACGTCATAGAGGTGATACGTCACTGATCTGTGTAACACTACGTCATAGAGGTGATACGTCACCAATCTGAGTAACACTACGTCATAGAGGTGATTCATCCAATTCTACATCACTGATCTGTGTAACACTACGTCATAGAGGCGATACGTCCAACTCTACATCACTGATCTGTGTAACACTACGTCATAGAGGTGATTCGTCCAACTCTACAACACTGATCTGTGTAAAACTACGTCATAGAGGTCATACGTCACTGATCTGTGTAACACTACGTCATAGAGGTGATACGTCTAACTCTACATCACTGATCTGTGTAACACTACGTCCTAGAGGTGAAACGTCACCGATCTGTGTAACACTACGTCATAGAGGTGATACGTCACTGATCTGTGTAACACTACGTCATAGAGGTGATACGTCACTGATCTGAGTAACACTACATCATAGAGGTGATACGTCCAACTCTACATCACTGATCTGTGTAACACTACGTCATAGAGGCGATACGTCCAACTCTACGTCACCGATCTGTGTAACACTACGTCATAGAAGTGATACGTCACCAATCTGAGTAACACTACGTCATAGAGGTGATTCGTCCAACTCTACATCACTGATCTGTGTAACACTACGTCATAGAGGTGATACGTCCAACTCTACATCACTGATCTGTGTAACACTACGTCATAGTGGTGATACGTCTAACTCTACATCACTGATCTGTGTAACACTACGTCCTAGAGGTGATACGTCCAACTCTACATCACTGATCTGTGTAACACTACGTCATAGAGGTGATACGTCCAACTCTACAACACTGATCTGTGTAAAACTACGTCATAGAGGTGATACGTCACTGATCTGTGTAACACTACGTCATAGAGGTGATACATCTAACTCTACATCACTGATCTGTGTAACACTACGTCATAGAGGCGATACGTCCAACTCTACATCACTGATCTGTGTAACACTACGTCATAGAGGTGATACGTCCAACTCTACAACACTGATCTGTGTAAAACTACGTCATAGAGGTGATACGTCACTGATCTGTGTAACACTACGTCATAGAGGTGATACATCTAACTCTACATCACTGATCTGTGTAACACTACGTCATAGAGGTGATACGTCACTGATCTGTGTAACACTACGTCATAGAGGTGATACGTCACCAATCTGAGTAACACTACGTCATAGAGGTGATACATCTAACTCTACATCACTGATCTGTGTAACACTACGTCATAGAGGTGATACGTCCAACTCTACGTCACTGATCTGTGTAACACTACGTCATAGAGGTGATACGTCTAACTCTACATCACTGATCTGTGTAACACTACGTCATAGAGGTGATACGTCACTGATCTGTGTAACACTACGTCATAGAGGTGATACGTCACTGATCTGTGTAACACTACGTCATAGAGGTGATACGTCACCAATCTGAGTAACACTACGTCATAGAGGTGATACATCTAACTCTACATCACTGATCTGTGTAACACTACGTCATAGAGGTGATACGTCCAACTCTACGTCACCGATCTGTGTAACACTACGTCATAGAGGTGATACGTCACTGATCTGTGTAACACTACGTCATAGAGGTGATACGTCACCGATCTGTGTAACACTACGTCATAGAGGTGATACGTCCAACTCTACATCACTGATCTGTGTAACACTACGTCATAGTGGTGATACGTCACCGATCTGTGTAACACTACGTCATAGAGGTGATACGTCCAACTCTACATCACTGATCTGTGTAACACTACGTCATAGAGGTGATACGTCCAACTCTACATCACCAATCTGTGTAAAACTACGTCATAGAGGTGATACGTCACCAATCTGAGTAACACTACGTCATAGAGGTGATTCATCCAACTCTACATCACTGATCTGTGTAACACTACGTCATAGAGGTGATACGTCCAACTCTACAACACTGATCTGTGTAAAACTACGTCATAGAGGTGATACGTCACTGATCTGTGTAACACTACGTCATAGAGGTGATACGTCCAACTCTACAACACTGATCTGTGTAAAACTACGTCATAGAGGTGATACGTCACCGATCTGTGTAACACTACGTCATAGAGGTGATACGTCACTGATCTGTGTAACACTACGTCATAGAGGTGATACGTCCAACTCTACATCACTGATCTGTGTAACACTACATCATAGAGGTGATACGTCCAACTCTACATCACTGATCTGTGTAACACTACATCATAGAGGTGATACGTCCAACTCTACATCACTGATCTGTGTAACACTACGTTATAGAGGTGATACGTCACTGATCTGTGTAACACTAGGTCATAGAGGTGATACGTCACCGATCTGTGTAACACTACGTCATAGAGGTGATACGTCACTGATCTGTGTAACACTACGTCATAGAGGTGATACGTCTAACTCTACATCACTGATCTGTGTAACACTACGTCATAGAGGTGATACGTCACCAATCTGAGTAACACTACGTCATAGAGGTGATTCATCCAATTCTACATCACTGATCTGAGTAACACTACGTCATAGAGGTGATACGTCCAACTCTACAACACTGATCTGTGTAAAACTACGTCATAGAGGTGATACGTCACTGATCTGTGTAACACTACGTCATAGAGGTGATACGTCACTGATCTGTGTAACACTACGTCATAGAGGTGATACGTCCAATTCTACATCACTGATCTGTGTAACACTACGTCCTAGAGGTGATACGTCACTGATCTGTGTAACACTACGTCATAGAGGTGATATGTCCAACTCTACATCACTGATCTGTGTAACACTACGTCCTAGAGGTGATACGTCACTGATCTGTGTAACACTACGTCATAGAGGTGATACGTCACTGATCTGTGTAACACTACGTCATAGAGGTGATTCATCCAATTCTACATCACTGATCTGTGTAACACTACGTCATAGAGGTGATACGTCACCGATCTGTGTAACACTACGTCATAGTGGTGATACGTCACTGATCTGTGTAACACTAGGTCATAGAGATGATACGTCACTGATCTGTGTAACACTACGTCATAGAGGCGATTCATTAAATTCTACATCACTGATCTGAGTAACACTACGTCATAGAGGTGATACGTCCAACGCTACAACACTGATCTGTGTAAAACTACGTCATAGAGGTGATACGTCACTGATCTGTGTAACACTACGTCATAGAGGTGATACGTCCAACTCTACATCACTGATCTGTGTAACACTACGTCATAGAGGTGATACGTCACCGATCTGTGTAACACTACGTCATAGTGGTGATACGTCACTGATCTGTGTAACACTAGGTCATAGAGGTGATACGTCACTGATCTGTGTAACACTACGTCATAGAGGTGATACGTCACTGATCTGAGTAACACTACGTCATAGAGGTGATACGTCACTGATCTAAGTAACACTACGTCATAGAGGTGATACGTCCAACTCTACGTCACTGATCTGTGTAAAACTACGTCATAGAGGTCATACGTCACTGATCTGTGTAACACTACGTCATAGTGGTGATACGTCTAACTCTACATCACTGATCTGTGTAACACTACGTCATAGAGGTGATACGTCTAACTCTACATCACTGATCTGTGTAACACTAGGTCATAGAGGTGATACGTCACCAATCTGTGTAACACTACGTCATAGAGGTGATACGTCCAACTCTACATCACTGATCTGTGTAACACTACGTCATAGAGGTGATACGTCCAACTCTACAACACTGATCTGTGTAAAACTACGTCATAGAGGTCATACGTCACTGATCTGTGTAACACTACGTCATAGAGGTGATATGTCCAACTCTACAACACTGATCTGTGTAAAACTACGTCATAGAGGTGATACGTCACTGATCTGAGTAACACTACGTCATAGAGGTGATACGTCACTGATCTAAGTAACACTACGTCATAGAGGTGATACGTCCAACTCTACGTCACTGATCTGTGTAAAACTACGTCATAGAGGTCATACGTCACTGATCTGTGTAACACTACGTCATAGTGGTGATACGTCTAACTCTACATCACTGATCTGTGTAACACTACGTCATAGAGGTGATACGTCTAACTCTACATCACTGATCTGTGTAACACTAGGTCATAGAGGTGATACGTCACCAATCTGTGTAACACTACGTCATAGAGGTGATACGTCCAACTCTACATCACTGATCTGTGTAACACTACGTCATAGAGGTGATACGTCCAACTCTACAACACTGATCTGTGTAAAACTACGTCATAGAGGTCATACGTCACTGATCTGTGTAACACTACGTCATAGAGGTGATACGTCCAACTCTACATCACTGATCTGTGTAACACTACGTCATAGAGGTGATACGTCTAACTCTACATCACTGATCTGTGTAACACTAGGTCATAGAGGTGATACGTCACCAATCTGTGTAACACTACGTCATAGAGGTGATACGTCCAACTCTACATCACTGATCTGTGTAACACTACGTCCTAGAGGTGAAACGTCACCGATCTGTGTAACACTACGTCATAGAGGTGATACGTCACTGATCTGTGTAACACTACGTCATAGAGGTGATACGTCACTGATCTGAGTAACACTACGTCATAGAGGTGATACGTCCAACTCTACATCACTAATCTGAGTAACACTACGTCATAGAGGTGATACGTCACTGATCTGTGTAACACTACGTCATAGAGGTGATACGTCACCGATCTGTGTAACACTACGTCATAGAGGTGATACGTCCAACTCTACATCACTGATCTGTGTAACACTACGTCCTAGAGGTGAAACGTCACTGATCTGTGTAACACTACGTCATAGAGGTGATACGTCTAACTCTACATCACTGATCTGTGTAACACTACGTCATAGAGGTGATACGTCCAACTCTACATCACTGATCTGTGTAACACTACGTCCTAGAGGTGAAACGTCACCGATCTGTGTAACACTACGTCATAGAGGTGATACGTCACTGATCTGTGTAACACTACGTCATAGAGGTGATACGTCCAACTCTACATCACTGATCTGTGTAACACTAGGTCATAGAGGTGATACGTCACCAATCTGTGTAACACTACGTCATAGAGGTGATACGTCCAACTCTACATCACTGATCTGTGTAACACTACGTCATAGAGGTGATACGTCCAACTCTACAACACTGATCTGTGTAAAACTACGTCATAGAGGTGATACGTCTAACTCTACATCACTGATCTGTGTAACACTACATCATAGAGGTGATACGTCCAACTCTACATCACTGATCTGTGTAACACTACGTCCTAGAGGTGAAATGTCACCGATCTGTGTAACACTAGGTCATAGAGGTGATACGTCACTGATCTGTGTAACACTACGTCATAGAGGTGATACGTCACTGATCTGAGTAACACTACGTCATAGAGGTGATACGTCCAACTCTACATCACTGATCTGTGTAACACTACGTCATAGAGGCGATACGTCCAACTCTACATCACCGATCTGTGTAACACTACGTCATAGAGGTGAAACGTCCAACTCTACATCACTGATCTGTGTAACACTACGTCCTAGAGGTGAAACGTCACCGATCTGTGTAACACTACGTCATAGAGGCGATACGTCCAACTCTACATCACCGATCTGTGTAACACTACGTCATAGAGGTGATACGTCCAACTCTACATCACTGATCTGTGTAACACTACGTCATAGAGGCGATACGTCCAACTCTACGTCACCGATCTGTGTAACACTACGTCATAGAAGTGATACGTCACCAATCTGAGTAACACTACGTCATAGAGGTGATTCGTCCAACTCTACATCACTGATCTGTGTAACACTACGTCATAGAGGTGATACGTCCAACTCTACATCACTGATCTGTGTAACACTACGTCATAGTGGTGATACGTCTAACTCTACATCACTGATCTGTGTAACACTACGTCCTAGAGGTGATACGTCACTGATCTGTGTAACACTACGTCATAGAGGTGATACGTCACTGATCTGTGTAACACTACGTCATAGAGGTGATACGTCACCAATCTGAGTAACACTACGTCATAGAGGTGATACATCTAACTCTACATCACTGATCTGTGTAACACTACGTCATAGAGGCGATACGTCCAACTCTACATCACTGATCTGTGTAACACTACGTCATAGAGGTGATACGTCCAACTCTACAACACTGATCTGTGTAAAACTACGTCATAGAGGTCATACGTCACTGATCTGTGTAACACTACGCCATAGAGGTGATACGTCCAACTCTACATCACTGATCTGTGTAACACTACATCATAGAGGTGATACGTCTAACTCTACATCACTGATCTGTGTAACACTAGGTCATAGAGGTGAAACGTCACTGATCTGTGTAACACTACGTCATAGAGGTGATACGTCTAACTCTACATCACTGATCTGTGTAACACTACGTCCTAGAGGTGAAACGTCACCGATCTGTGTAACACTACGTCATAGAGGTGATACGTCACTGATCTGTGTAACACTACGTCATAGAGGTGATACGTCACTGATCTGAGTAACACTACGTCATAGAGGTGATACGTCACTGATCTGTGTAACACTACGTCATAGAGGTGATACGTCCAACTCTACATCACTGATCTGTGTAACACTACGTCCTAGAGGTGAAACGTCACTGATCTGTGTAACACTACGTCATAGAGGTGATACGTCTAACTCTACATCACTGATCTGTGTAACACTACGTCATAGAGGTGATACGTCACTGATCTGTGTAACACTACGTCATAGAGGTGATACGTCACTGATCTGTGTAACACTACGTCATAGAGGTGATACGTCCAACTCTACGTCACTGATCTGTGTAAAACTACGTCATAGAGGTCATACGTCACCGATCTGTGTAACACTACGTCATAGAGGTGATACGTCACTGATCTGTGTAACACTACGTCATAGAGGTGATACGTCACCGATCTGTGTAACACTACGTCATAGAGGTGATACGTCACTGATCTGTGTAACACTACGTCATAGAGGTGATACGTCACTGATCTGAGTAACACTACGTCATAGAGGTGATACGTCCAACTCTACGTCACTGATCTGTGTAAAACTACGTCATAGAGGTCATACGTCACTGATCTGTGTAACACTACGTCATAGTGGTGATACGTCTAACTCTACATCACTGATCTGTGTAACACTACGTCATAGAGGTGATACGTCTAACTCTACATCACTGATCTGTGTAACACTACGTCATAGAGGTGATACGTCCAACTCTACATCACTGATCTGTGTAACACTACGTCATAGAGGTGATACGTCACTGATCTGTGTAAAACTACGTCATAGAGGTCATACGTCACTGATCTGTGTAACACTACGTCATAGAGGTGATACGTCCAACTCTACATCACTGATCTGTGTAACACTACGTCATAGAGGTGATACGTCTAACTCTACATCACTGATCTGTGTAACACTAGGTCATAGAGGTGATACGTCACCGATCTGTGTAACACTACGTCATAGAGGTGATACGTCCAACTCTACATCACTGATCTGTGTAACACTACGTCCTAGAGGTGAAACGTCACCGATCTGTGTAACACTACGTCATAGAGGTGATACGTCACTGATCTGTGTAACACTACGTCATAGAGGTGATACGTCACCGATCTGTGTAACACTACGTCATAGAGGTGATACGTCACTGATCTGTGTAACACTACGTCATAGAGGTGATACGTCACTGATCTGAGTAACACTACGTCATAGAGGTGATACGTCCAACTCTACGTCACTGATCTGTGTAACACTACGTCATAGAGGTCATACGTCTAACTCTACATCACTGATCTGTGTAACACTACGTCATAGAGGCGATACGTCTAACTCTACATCACTGATCTGTGTAACACTAGGTCATAGAGGTGATACGTCACCGATCTGTGTAACACTACGTCATAGAGGTGATACGTCCAACTCTACATCACTGATCTGTGTAACACTACGTCCTAGAGGTGAAACGTCACTGATCTATGTAACACTACGTCATAGAGGTGATACGTCTAACTCTACATCACTGATCTGTGTAACACTACGTCATAGAGGTGATACGTCACTGATCTGTGTAACACTACGTCACAGAGGTGATACGTCACTGATCTGTGTAACACTACGTCATAGAGGTGATACGTCACTGATCTGAGTAACACTACGTCATAGAGGTGATACGTCCAACTCTACGTCACTGATCTGTGTAAAACTACGTCATAGAGGTCATACGTCACTGATCTGTGTAACACTACGTCATAGTGGTGATACGTCTAACTCTACATCACTGATCTGTGTAACACTACGTCATAGAGGTGATACGTCTAACTCTACATCACTGATCTGTGTAACACTAGGTCATAGAGGTGATACGTCACCGATCTGTGTAACACTACGTCATAGAGGTGATACGTCCAACTCTACATCACTGATCTGTGTAACACTACGTCCTAGAGGTGAAACGTCACTGATCTGTGTAACACTACGTCATAGAGGTGATACGTCACTGATCTGAGTAACACTACGTCATAGAGGTGATACGTCCAACTCTACATCACTGATCTGTGTAACACTACGTCATAGAGGTGATATGTCCAACTCTACAACACTGATCTGTGTAAAACTACGTCATAGAGGTGAAACGTCACTGATCTGTGTAACACTACGTCATAGAGGTGATACGTCTAACTCTACATCACTGATCTGTGTAACACTAAGTCATAGAGGTGATACGTCCAACTCTACATCACTGATCTGTGTAACACTACGTCCTAGAGGTGAAACGTCACCGATCTGTGTAACACTACGTCATAGAGGTGATACGTCACTGATCTGTGTAACACTACGTCATAGAGGTGATACGTCACTGATCTGTGTAACACTACGTCATAGAGGTGATACGTCACTGATCTGTGTAACACTACGTCATAGAGGTGATACGTCACTGATCTGTGTAACACTACGTCATAGAGGTGATACGTCCAACTCTACATCACTGATCTGTGTAACACTACGTCATAGAGGTGATACGTCCAACTCTTCATCACTGATCTGTGTAACACTACGTCCTAGAGGTGAAACGTCACTGATCTGTGTAACACTACGTCATAGAGGTGATACGTCCAACTCTACATCACTGATCTGTGTAACACTACGTCCTAGAGGTGAAACGTCACCGATATGTGTAACACTACGTCATAGAGGTGATACGTCACTGATCTGTGTAACACTACGTCATAGAGGTGATACGTCATTGATCTGTGTAACACTACGTCATAGAGGTGATACGTCACTGATCTGTGTAACACTACGTCATAGAGGTGATACGTCACTGATCTGTGTAACACTACGTCATAGAGGTGATACGTCACTGATCTGTGTAACACTACGTCATAGAGGTGATACGTCCAACTCTACATCACTGATCTGTGCAACACTACGTCATAGTGGTGATACGTCACCGATCTGTGTAACACTACGTCATAGAGGTGATACGTCACTGATCTGTGTAACACTACGTCATAGAGGTGATACGTCACTGATCTGTGTAACACTACGTCATAGAGGTGATACGTCCAACTCTACATCACTGATCTGTGTAACACTACGTCATAGAGGTGATACGTCCAACTCTACATCACTGATCTGTGTAACACTACGTCATAGAGGTGATACGTCCAACTCTTCATCACTGATCTGTGTAACACTACGTCCTAGAGGTGAAACGTCCAACTCTACATCACTGATCTGTGTAACACTACGTCCTAGAGGTGAAACGTCACCGATCTGTGTAACACTACGTCATAGAGGTGATACGTCACTGATCTGTGTAACACTACGTCATAGAGGTGATACGTCACTGATCTGTGTAACACTACGTCATAGAGGTGATACGTCCAACTCTACATCACTGATCTGTGCAACACTACGTCATAGTGGTGATACGTCACCGATCTGTGTAACACTACGTCATAGAGGTGATACGTCCAACTCTACATCACTGATCTGTGTAACACTAGGTCATAGAGGTGATGCGTCCAACTCTACGTCACCGATCTGTGTAACACTACGTCATAGAGGTGATTCATCCAATTCTACATCACTGATCTGTGTAACACTACGTCATAGAGATGATACGGCCACATACCAGAAGGAACCCATGGAACCACAAGCAGGACACTCACCATCTGGGTATGGAGACTGGACATTTCCTCAGCTTCTCGTTGCATCTGTAAAACACCACAAGTTAGAGAAGACAAGTCTGGTGCACAGCCACCTGCTGCCAAGATGAGTCCAGCTGGACGCTGCATTCTACACCTAGCAAACCCTGATGTGCTGCAGGGGGACAAATATGTAGCAGTGACAGGCGGTGTAATAGTTAGCATTACTGCCTCACAGTTCTGAGGTCTTGGCTTCAATTCCCACTATGGCCCTAACTAAATGATGTTTGTATGTTCTCCCCGTGCTTGTGTGTGAGCATCTGGTAGTGAATATTGAGTGTAAGCTCCACTGGGGCAGGGACTGATGTGAGTGACCAAAAAGCGCTGTGGAATATGTGTACCAGAGCCGTAACTAAGGTAGTGCCACCAGTGCCATGGGAACGCAGGGCAGGGGGCGCTGTTTGGGCTGTCAATTGTCTGTTTATTATAATTCTCACTTTGTAGCTTCCTCTTATTTTATCCCCAGCATCTCCTGGCCTCCCCTATCTCTTCCCTGGCCCTTCCCCCATGAGGCCATGGCCCTCTCTCAGGTGCACTATATTATGTCCCTATTTATCCCCAGCATCTCCTGGCCTCCCCTATCTCTTCCCTGGCCCTTCCCCATGAGGCCATGGCACTCTCTCAGGTGCACTATATTATGTCCCTATTTATCCCCAGCATCTCCTGGCCTCCCCTATCTCTTCCCTGGCCCTTCCCCATGAGGCCATGGCCCTCTCTCAGGTGCACTGTATTATGTCCCTATTTATCCCCAGCATCTCCTGGCCTCCCCTATCTCTTCCCTGGCCCTTCCCCATGAGGCCATGGCCCTCTCAGGTGCACTATATTATGTCCCTATTTATCCCCGGCATCTCCTGGCCTCCCCTATCTCTTCCCTGGCCCTTCCCCATGAGGCCATGGCCCTCTCTCAGGTGCACTATAATATGTCCCTATTTATCCCCAGCATCTCCTGGCCTCCCCTATCTCTTCCCTGGCCCTTCACCATGAGGCCATGGCCCTCTCTCAGGTGCGCTATATTATGTCCCTATTTATCCCCAGCCTCTCCCGGCCTCTCCTATCTCTTCCCTGGCCCTTCCCCATGAGGCCATGGCCCTCTCTCAGGTGCACTATATTATGTCACTATTTATCCCCAGCATCTCCCGGCCTCTCCTATATCTTCCCTGGCCCTTCCCCATGAGGCCATGGCCCTCTCTCAGGTTATATTATGTCCCTATTTATCCCCAGCATCTCCTGGCCTCCCCTATCTCTTCCCTGGCCCTTCCCCATGAGGCCATGGCACTCTCTCAGGTGCACTATATTATGTCCCTATTTATCCCCAGCATCTCCTGGCCTCCCCTATCTCTTCCTTGGTCCTTCCCCATGAGGCCATGGCCCTCTCTCAGGTGCGCTATATTATGTCCATATTTATCCCCAGCATCTCCTGGCCTCTCCTATCTCTTCCCTGGCCCTTCACCATGAGGCCATGGCCCTCTCTCAGGTGCGCTATATTATGTCCATATTTATCCCCAGCCTCTCCCGGCCTCTCCTATCTCTTCCCTGGCCCTTCCCCATGAGGCCATGGCCCTCTCTCAGGTGCACTATATTATGTCACTATTTATCCCCAGCATCTCCCGGCCTCTCCTATCTCTTCCCTGGCCCTTCCCCATGAGGCCATGGCCCTCTCTCAGGTACACTATATTATGTCCCTATTTATCCCCAGCATCTCCTGGCCTCCCCTATCTCTTCCCTGGCCCTTCCCCATGAGGCCATGGCCCTCTCTCAGGTGCACTATATTATGTCCCTATTTATCCCCAGCATCTCCTGGCCTCCCCTATCTCTTCCCTGGCCCTTCCCCATGAGGCCATGGCCCTCTCTCAGGTGCACTGTATTATGTCCCTATTTATCCCCAGCATCTCCCGGCATCTCCTATCTCTTCCCTGGCCCTTCCACATGAGGCCATGGCCCTCTCTCAGGTGCGCTATATTATGTCCCTATTTATCCCCAGCATCTCCCGGCCTCTCCTATCTCTTCCCTGGCCCTTCCCCATGAGGCCATGGCCCTCTCTCAGGTGCACTATATTATGTCCCTATTTATCCCCAGCATCTCCTGGCCTCCCCTATCTCTTCCCTGGCCCTTCCCCATGAGGCCATGGCCCTCTCAGGTGCACTATATTATGTCCCTATTTATCCCCGGCATCTCCTGGCCTCCCCTATCTCTTCCCTGGCCCTTCCCCATGAGGCCATGGCCCTCTCTCAGGTGCACTATAATATGTCCCTATTTATCCCCAGCATCTCCTGGCCTCCCCTATCTCTTCCCTGGCCCTTCACCATGAGGCCATGGCCCTCTCTCAGGTGCGCTATATTATGTCCATATTTATCCCCAGCCTCTCCCGGCCTCTCCTATCTCTTCCCTGGCCCTTCCCCATGAGGCCATGGCCCTCTCTCAGGTGCACTATATTATGTCACTATTTATCCCCAGCATCTCCCGGCCTCTCCTATCTCTTCCCTGGCCCTTCCCCATGAGGCCATGGCCCTCTCTCAGGTTATATTATGTCCCTATTTATCCCCAGCATCTCCTGGCCTCCCCTATCTCTTCCCTGGCCCTTCCCCATGAGGCCATGGCCCTCTCTCAGGTGCACTATATTATGTCCCTATTTATCCCCAGCATCTCCTGGCCTCCCCTATCTCTTCCCTGGCCCTTCCCCATGAGGCCATGGCACTCTCTCAGGTGCACTATATTATGTCCCTATTTATCCCCAGCATCTCCTGGCCTCCCCTATCTCTTCCCTGGCCCTTCCCCATGAGGCCATGGCCCTCTCTCAGGTGCGCTATATTATGTCCATATTTATCCCCAGCATCTCCTGGCCTCTCCTATCTCTTCCCTGGCCCTTCACCATGAGGCCATGGCCCTCTCTCAGGTGCGCTATATTATGTCCATATTTATCCCCAGCCTCTCCCGGCCTCTCCTATCTCTTCCCTGGCCCTTCCCCATGAGGCCATGGCCCTCTCTCAGGTGCACTATATTATGTCACTATTTATCCCCAGCATCTCCCGGCCTCTCCTATCTCTTCCCTGGCCCTTCCCCATGAGGCCATGGCCCTCTCTCAGGTGCACTGTATTATGTCCCTATTTATCCCCAGCATCTCCCGGCATCTCCTATCTCTTCCCTGGCCCTTCCACATGAGGCCATGGCCCTCTCTCAGGTGCGCTATATTATGTCCCTATTTATCCCCAGCATCTCCCGGCCTCTCCTATCTCTTCCCTGGCCCTTCCCCATGAGGCCATGGCCCTCTCTCAGGTGCACTATATTACAGGTTGAGTCTCCCATATCCAAAATGCTTGGGACCAGGGGTATTTTGGATAACGGAATATTCCGTATTTTGGAATAATTGCATATCATAATGGAATATCTTGGGAATGGGACCCCAATATACACACAGAATGCATATATGTGTTATATGCACCTTATACACATAGCCTGCAGCTCATTTTATACAATATTTTCAATAATTTTGTGGCTCAAGCAAAGTTTGTGTACATACATGAAATAAATTTATGTATCATTTACACCCTATACACACAGCCTGAAGGTAATTTTATACCATATTTTTAATAATTTGTGCCTTAGACAAAGTTTGTGTACATTGAACCATCAAAAATCAAAGGTTTTATTATCTCAGTCATGCCAAAATTATTCTGTATTTCGGAATATTCCATATTACGGAATATTTGGATATGGGAGACTCAACCTGTATGTCCCTATTTATCCCCAGAATCTCCTGGCCTCCCCTATCTCTTCCCTGGCCCTTCCCCATGAGGCCATGGCCCTCTCTCAGGTGCACTATATTATGTCCCTATTTATCCCCAGCATCTCCTGGCCTCCCCTATCTCTTCCCTGGCCCTTCCCCATGAGGCCATGGCCCTCTCTCAGGTCACTATATTATGTCCCTATTTATCCCCAGCATCTCCTGGCCTCCCCTATCTCTTCCCTGGCCCTTCCCCATGAGGCCATGGCCCTCTCCCAGGTGCACTATATTATGTCCCTATTTATACCCAGCATCTCCTGCCCTCCCCTATCTCTTCCCTGGCCCTTCCACATGAGGCCATGGCCCTCTCTCAGGTGCACTATATTATGTCCCTATTTATCCCCAGTATCTCCTGGCCTCCCCTATCTCTTCCCTGGCCCTTCCCCATGAGGCCATGGCCCTCTCTCAGGTGCACTATATTATGTCCCTATTTATCCCCAGTATCTCCTGGCCTCCCCTATCTCTTCCCTGGCCCTTCACCATGAGGCCATGGCCCTCTCTCAGGTGCACTATATTATGTCCCTATTTATCCCCGGCATCTCCTGGCCTCCCCTATCTCTTCCCTGGCCCTTCCACATGAGGCCATGGTCCTCTCTCAGGTGCACTATATTATGTCCCTATTTATCCCCGGCATCTCCTGGCCTCCCCTATCTCTTCCCTGGCCCTTCCCCATGAGGCCATGGTCCTATCTCAGGTGCACTATATTATGTCCCTATTTATCCCCAGCATCTCCTGGCCTCCCCTATCTCTTCCCTGGCCCTTCCCCATGAGGCCATGGCCCTCTCTCAGGTGCACTATATTATGTCCCTATTTATCCCCAGTATCTCCTGGCCTCCCCTATCTCTTCCCTGGCCCTTCACCATGAGGCCATGGCCCTCTCTCAGGTGCACTATATTATGTCCCTATTTATCCCCGGCATCTCCTGGCCTCCCCTATCTCTTCCCTGGCCCTTCACCATGAGGCCATGGCCCTCTCTCAGGTGCGCTATATTATGTCCATATTTATCCCCAGCCTCTCCCGGCCTCTCCTATCTCTTCCCTGGCCCTTCCACATGAGGCCATGGCCCTCTCTCAGGTGCACTATATTATGTCACTATTTATCCCCAGCATCTCCCGGCCTCTCCTATCTCTTCCCTGGCCCTTCCCCATGAGGCCATGGCCCTCTCTCAGGTTATATTATGTCCCTATTTATCCCCAGCATCTCCTGGCCTCCCCTATCTCTTCCCTGGCCCTTCCCCATGAGGCCATGGCCCTCTCTCAGGTGCACTATATTATGTCCCTATTTATCCCCAGCATCTCCTGGCCTCCCCTATCTCTTCCCTGGCCCTTCCCCATGAGGCCATGGCACTCTCTCAGGTGCACTATATTATGTCCCTATTTATCCCCAGCATCTCCTGGCCTCCCCTATCTCTTCCCTGGCCCTTCCCCATGAGGCCATGGCCCTCTCTCAGGTGCGCTATATTATGTCCATATTTATCCCCAGCATCTCCTGGCCTCTCCTATCTCTTCCCTGGCCCTTCACCATGAGGCCATGGCCCTCTCTCAGGTGCGCTATATTATGTCCATATTTATCCCCAGCCTCTCCCGGCCTCTCCTATCTCTTCCCTGGCCCTTCCCCATGAGGCCATGGCCCTCTCTCAGGTGCACTATATTATGTCACTATTTATCCCCAGCATCTCCCGGCCTCTCCTATCTCTTCCCTGGCCCTTCCCCATGAGGCCATGGCCCTCTCTCAGGTGCACTGTATTATGTCCCTATTTATCCCCAGCATCTCCCGGCATCTCCTATCTCTTCCCTGGCCCTTCCACATGAGGCCATGGCCCTCTCTCAGGTGCGCTATATTATGTCCCTATTTATCCCCAGCATCTCCCGGCCTCTCCTATCTCTTCCCTGGCCCTTCCCCATGAGGCCATGGCCCTCTCTCAGGTGCACTATATTACAGGTTGAGTCTCCCATATCCAAAATGCTTGGGACCAGGGGTATTTTGGATAACGGAATATTCCGTATTTTGGAATAATTGCATATCATAATGGAATATCTTGGGAATGGGACCTCAATATACACACAGAATGCATATATGTGTTATATGCACCTTATACACATAGCCTGCAGCTCATTTTATACAATATTTTCAATAATTTTGTGGCTCAAGCAAAGTTTGTGTACATACATGAAATAAATTTATGTATCATTTACACCCTATACACACAGCCTGAAGGTAATTTTATACCATATTTTTAATAATTTGTGCCTTAGACAAAGTTTGTGTACATTGAACCATCAAAAATCAAAGGTTTTATTATCTCAGTCATGCCAAAATTATTCTGTATTTCGGAATATTCCATATTACGGAATATTTGGATATGGGAGACTCAACCTGTATGTCCCTATTTATCCCCAGAATCTCCTGGCCTCCCCTATCTCTTCCCTGGCCCTTCCCCATGAGGCCATGGCCCTCTCTCAGGTGCACTATATTATGTCCCTATTTATCCCCAGCATCTCCTGGCCTCCCCTATCTCTTCCCTGGCCCTTCCCCATGAGGCCATGGCCCTCTCTCAGGTCACTATATTATGTCCCTATTTATCCCCAGCATCTCCTGGCCTCCCCTATCTCTTCCCTGGCCCTTCCCCATGAGGCCATGGCCCTCTCCCAGGTGCACTATATTATGTCCCTATTTATACCCAGCATCTCCTGCCCTCCCCTATCTCTTCCCTGGCCCTTCCACATGAGGCCATGGCCCTCTCTCAGGTGCACTATATTATGTCCCTATTTATCCCCAGTATCTCCTGGCCTCCCCTATCTCTTCCCTGGCCCTTCCCCATGAGGCCATGGCCCTCTCTCAGGTGCACTATATTATGTCCCTATTTATCCCCAGTATCTCCTGGCCTCCCCTATCTCTTCCCTGGCCCTTCACCATGAGGCCATGGCCCTCTCTCAGGTGCACTATATTATGTCCCTATTTATCCCCGGCATCTCCTGGCCTCCCCTATCTCTTCCCTGGCCCTTCCACATGAGGCCATGGTCCTCTCTCAGGTGCACTATATTATGTCCCTATTTATCCCCGGCATCTCCTGGCCTCCCCTATCTCTTCCCTGGCCCTTCCCCATGAGGCCATGGTCCTATCTCAGGTGCACTATATTATGTCCCTATTTATCCCCAGCATCTCCTGGCCTCCCCTATCTCTTCCCTGGCCCTTCCCCATGAGGCCATGGCCCTCTCTCAGGTGCACTATATTATGTCCCTATTTATCCCCAGTATCTCCTGGCCTCCCCTATCTCTTCCCTGGCCCTTCACCATGAGGCCATGGCCCTCTCTCAGGTGCACTATATTATGTCCCTATTTATCCCCGGCATCTCCTGGCCTCCCCTATCTCTTCCCTGGCCCTTCCACATGAGGCCATGGTCCTCTCTCAGGTGCACTATATTATGTCCCTATTTATCCCCAGCATCTCCTGGCCTCCCCTATCTCTTCCCTGGCCCTTCCCCATGAGGCCATGGCCCATTTTCGAGTGTAATCCAACGATTTAAAAAATAGGGGGGCCCAATGAGCTTTATGGCACAGGGCACCAAAAAGACTAGTAACGGCTCTGATGTGTGCACTATATTAACAAAATATATAAAGACCTGTCACATACAGAGCTGGGAGGGGGGCAGGCTGTGGCTCATCTCTAATTACTGGCTTTGCTCCGAAGTGTCTTGTACAGGGGTGGGAGTGGGGGTGGGGGGGCACAGCCAGTATCTGGGACTTGAGGTGCACAATCATTCTCCCATGGGGAATCACAGCAAGTCTCACAAGGGGTGTCAGCACAGGGAGTATCACGGACAGGGGCATGGCCAGTCTGACAGTGGGGGGGGAACAGGCAGTCTCGCAGAGGTAGGGGGGCTCAGGGAGTATCACAGGGGATCACGGCCAGTCTCGCAGAGGGGGGGGAAAGGGGCTTAGCCAGTCTCCCAGAGTAGGGGGCACAAGCAGTCTTGCAGAGGGGATGTCAGAGGGTGGCATAGGGAGTAACTCTTGGGAGGGCATGGCCATAGGGAGTATCACCTGGTGGGCACAGGCAGTCTTGCAGAGGGGCTGTGGTAGGGTGGCATAGGAAGTATCACCTGGGAGGGCACGGCCATAGGGAGTATTACCCGGGAGGGCACTTCCATAGGGAGTATTACCCGGGAGGGTACGGCCATAGTGCGTGTCACCTGGGGGGCACAGGCAGTCTTGCAGAAGGAGTGTCATATGGTGGCATAGGGAGTATCAACTGGGAGGGCACGGCCATACTGAGTATCTCTTTGGGGGGCACAGGCATGTCTTGCAGGGGAGAAAGGCTCACAGAGATACACAGGGGAGGAATGGCCAATCTCCCAGAAGGGCGGGGGGATGTACAGACAATCTGACATGGGGAGGGGGTTCAGGGAGACTTCCATTCCTCTATGTACCTCCTGAAGCTTCCTACACATCTCAGCATGTTCCCTCTGCTTCTGGTGCAGCTTGTCCTGTATTTGGTGCAGCTTGAGGTATAACCCGCTGTCCAGCTGCAGGTGTCCTCTGTATGGTGAGGCTCGCTCAGCCTCCTGCTCTCTCTGACTCTTCTCCTCTCTGTCTCGCAGCTGCCTGTTCTCCTTTACAGGTCTCAGAAGTTGTAGATGTACCTGTAGCTCTCTAGTGTTCTGCTCTTCATTATAGACCCCAGGCTGTCTCTTTCCTTTTAGCGTCTTCCCTTCCTTTAGCGGTCTAGGGGTTCCCTTCAGATCCTCTATCACAGGTCTCTCCTGAGGCTCAGACTCCGCTCTGCATGTGGGCTCCTGGGGTCCCACCATTGTCAGTGGAATGGAGACCCTAGTACATGTCCTCCCCAGCACACACCACCAGCAGCCTGACAGGGGAAAAGTACAGGGTTAGTATGTCCTCTCATTAGCCCTGGCCTCTGTAAGCTCTGTGGCCTCATAATCTGACGTGTGTACAGCCTTATCCATATCACATTAACCCCTTCAGAGCCAGGCGTATCCTATCTAATGCTACAGTGGTTGGATATACCGCAGAATGAAATGTAACTAGTACAGCATCAGAGCACAGGGAACTAGTACAGTACAGGATAGTAGTGTAACTAGTACAGCATCAGAGCACAGGGAACTAGTATAGTACAGGATAGTAGTGTAACTAGTACAGCATCAGAGCACAGGGAACTAGTATAGTACAGGATAGTAGTGTAACTAGTACAGCATCAGAGCGCAGAGAACTAGTATAGTACAGGATAGTAGTGTAACTAGTACAGCATCAGAGCGCAGGGAACTAGTATAGTACAGGATAGTAGTGTAACTAGTACAGCGTCAGAGCACAGGGAACTAGTATAGTACAGGATAGTAGTGTAACTAGTACAGCGTCAGAGCACAGGGAACTAGTATAGTACAGGATAGTAGTGTAACTAGTACAGCGTCAGAGCACAGGGAACTAGTATAGTACAGGATAGTAGTAGTGTAACTAGTACAGCATCAGAGCACAGGGAACTAGTATAGTACAGGATAGTAGTAGTGTAACTAGTACAGCATCAGAGCACAGGGAACTAGTATAGTACAGGATAGTAGTAGTGTAACTAGTACAGCATCAGAGCACAGGGAACTAGTATAGTACAGGATAGTAGTAGTGTAACTAGTACAGCATCAGAACACACGGAACTAGTATAGTACAGCATAGTAGTGTAACTAGTACAGCATCAGAACACACGGAACTAGTATAGTACAGCATAGTAGTGTAACTAGTACAGCATCAGAGCACAGGGAACTAGAATAGTACAGGATAGTAGTGTAACTAGTACAGCATCAGAGCACAGGGAACTAGTATAGTACAGGATAGTAGTGTAACTAGTACAGCATCAGAACACAGGGAACTAGTATAGTACAGGATAGTAGTGTAACTAGTACAGCATCAGAACACAGGGAACTAGTATAGTACAGGATAGTAGTGTAACTAGTACAGCATCAGAGCACAGGGAACTAGTATAGTACAGGATAGTAGTGTAACTAGTACAGCATCAGAGCACAGGGAACTAGTATAGTACAGGATAGTAGTGTAACTAGTACAGCGTCAGAGCACAGGGAACTAGTATAGTACAGGATAGTAGTGTAACTAGTACAGCATCAGAACACAGGGAACTAGTATAGTACAGGATAGTAGTGTAACTAGTACAGCATCAGAGCACAGGGAACTAGTATAGTACAGGATAGTAGTGTAACTAGTACAGCATCAGAACACAGGGAACTAGTATAGTACAGGATAGTAGTGTAACTAGTACAGCATCAGAACACAGGGAACTAGTATAGTACAGGATAGTAGTGTAACTAGTACAGCATCAGAGCACAGGGAACTAGTATAGTACAGGATAGTAGTGTAACTAGTACAGCGTCAGAGCACAGGGAACTAGTATAGTACAGGATAGTAGTGTAACTAGTACAGCGTCAGAACACAGGGAACTAGTATAGTACAGGATAGTAGTGTAACTAGTACAGCGTCAGAACACAGGGAACTAGTATAGTACAGGATAGTAGTGTAACTAGTACAGCATCAGAACACAGGGAACTAGTATAGTACAGGATAGTAGTGTAACTAGTACAGCATCAGAACACAGGGAACTAGTATAGTACAGGATAGTAGTGTAACTAGTACAGCATCAGAACACAGGGAACTAGTATAGTACAGGATAGTAGTGTAACTAGTACAGCATCAGAGCACAGGGAACTAGTATAGTACAGGATAGTAGTGTAACTAGTACAGCATCAGAGCACAGGGAACTAGTATAGTACAGGATAGTAGTGTAACTAGTACAGCATCAGAGCACAGGGAACTAGTATAGTACAGGATAGTAGTGTAACTAGTACAGCATCAGAGCACAGGGAACTAGTATAGTACAGGATAGTAGTGTAACTAGTACAGCATCAGAGCACAGGGAACTAGTATAGTACAGGATAGTAGTGTAACTAGTACAGCATCAGAACACAGGGAACTAGTATAGTACAGGATAGTAGTGTAACTAGTACAGCGTCAGAGCACAGGGAACTAGTATAGTACAGGATAGTAGTGTAACTAGTACAGCGTCAGAGCACAGGGAACTAGTATAGTACAGGATAGTAGTGTAACTAGTACAGCATCAGAACACAGGGAACTAGTATAGTACAGGATAGTAGTGTAACTAGTACAGCGTCAGAGCACAGGGAACTAGTATAGTACAGGATAGTAGTGTAACTAGTACAGCGTCAGAGCACAGGGAACTAGTATAGTACAGGATAGTAGTGTAACTAGTACAGCGTCAGAGCACAGGGAACTAGTATAGTACAGGATAGTAGTGTAACTAGTACAGCATCAGAGCACAGGGAACTAGAATAGTACAGGATAGTAGTGTAACTAGTACAGCATCAGAGCACAGGGAACTAGTATAGTACAGGATAGTAGTGTAACTAGTACAGCATCAGAACACAGGGAACTAGTATAGTACAGGATAGTAGTGTAACTAGTACAGCGTCAGAGCGCAGGGAACTAGTATAGTACAGGATAGTAGTGTAACTAGTACAGCGTCAGAGCACAGGGAACTAGTATAGTACAGGATAGTAGTGTAACTAGTACAGCGTCAGAGCACAGGGAACTAGTATAGTACAGGATAGTAGTGTAACTAGTACAGCGTCAGAGCACAGGGAACTAGTATAGTACAGGATAGTAGTGTAACTAGTACAGCGTCAGAGCACAGGGAACTAGTATAGTACAGGATAGTAGTAGTGTAACTAGTACAGCATCAGAGCACAGGGAACTAGTATAGTACAGGATAGTAGTAGTGTAACTAGTACAGCATCAGAGCACAGGGAACTAGTATAGTACAGGATAGTAGTAGTGTAACTAGTACAGCATCAGAGCACAGGGAACTAGTATAGTACAGGATAGTAGTAGTGTAACTAGTACAGCATCAGAGCACAGGGAACTAGTATAGTACAGGATAGTAGTAGTGTAACTAGTACAGCATCAGAGCACAGGGAACTAGTATAGTACAGGATAGTAGTGCAACTAGTACAGCATCAGAGCACACGGAACTAGTATAGTACAGCATAGTAGTGTAACTAGTACAGCATCAGAACACAGGGAACTAGTATAGTACAGGATAGTAGTGTAACTAGTACAGCATCAGAGCACAGGGAACTAGAATAGTACAGGATAGTAGTGTAACTAGTACAGCATCAGAGCACAGGGAACTAGTATAGTACAGGATAGTAGTGTAACTAGTACAGCATCAGAACACAGGGAACTAGTATAGTACAGGATAGTAGTGTAACTAGTACAGCATCAGAACACAGGGAACTAGTATAGTACAGGATAGTAGTGTAACTAGTACAGCATCAGAGCACAGGGAACTAGAATAGTACAGGATAGTAGTGTAACTAGTACAGCATCAGAGCACAGGGAACTAGTATAGTACAGGATAGTAGTGTAACTAGTACAGCATCAGAGCACAGGGAACTATATACTAGTATAGTACTGGATAGTGTAACTAGTACAGCGTCAGAGCGCAGAGAACTAGTATAGTACTGGGTAGTGTAACTAGTACAGCGTCAGAGCACAGAGAACTAGTATAGTACTGGGTAGTGTAACTAGTACAGTGTCAGAAAGCAGAAAACTGTACTATTTACACTATCCAGTACTATACTAGTTCTCTGCGCTCTGACGCTGTACTAGTTACACTATCCAGTACTATACTAGTTCCCTGTGCTCTGATGCTGTACTAGTTACACTACTATCCTGTACTATTCTAGTTCCCTGTGCTCTGATGCTGTACTAGTTACACTACTATCCTGTACTATACTAGTTCCCTGTGTTCTGATGCTGTACTAGTTACACTACTATGCTGTACTATACTAGTTCCCTGTGCTCTGATGCTGTACTAGTTGCACTACTATCCTGTACTATACTAGTTCCCTGTGCTCTGATGCTGTACTAGTTACACTACTATCCTGTACTATACTAGTTCCCTGTGCTCTGATGCTGTACTAGTTGCACTACTATCCTGTACTATACTAGTTCCCTGTGCTCTGATGCTGTACTAGTTACACTACTATCCTGTACTATACTAGTTCCCTGCGCTCTGATGCTGTACTAGTTACACTACTATCCTGTACTATACTAGTTCCCTGCGCTCTGATGCTGTACTAGTTACACTACTATCCTGTACTATACTAGTTCCCTGTGCTCTGACGCTGTACTAGTTACACTACCCAGTACTATACTAGTTCTCTGCTCTCTGACGCTGTACTAGTTACACTACCCAGTACTATACTAGTTCTCTGCTCTCTGATGCTGTACAAGTTACACTACCCTGTACTATACTAGTTCTCTGCTCTCTGATGCTGTACAAGTTACACTACCCTGTACTATACTAGTTCTCTGCTCTCTGACGCTGTACAAGTTACACTACCCTGTACTATACTAGTTCTCTGCTCTCTGACGCTGTACTAGTTATACTATCCTGTACTATACTAGTTCTCTGCTCTCTGACGCTGTACTAGTTACACTACCCAGTACTATACTAGTTCTCTGCTCTCTGGCGCTGTACTACTGACGCACCCCCTCCCGTCACCTCCCCAAATGGTACTTCCTGTCAATCAATGCAATGTGTCTGTGTAGCCGCTGCGATCGCAGTCTCGCTCATGTTGGCTGGTTCGCGCTAGTGCACTGCGATGTATACGTATGTGCATAACGCAACAATCGCCGATTGCGTGCATATTAGCAGTTGCGTTCCTCGCTGGATCAGCCCCACAGACTGAAATCTCAGTTAAACTTTAACTCATGTTGAAGTTGAGAGAAGTGTTTGTTACACAGGAAATGGCTGTACCAGGCGCAGAACGTAGACCAGCAGCGACCAGCAGACCCAGTACACAGAGGTCACACAGCTGGCACCAGCCACATGATCAGACCAGGGCAGTATTACCTGTACAGGCTGCTGTAACCCTTCCTGCCCCCGTCCAGTGTCTGCACCCAGAGACCTCTCTCCTCCTCCTCTCTGTCCATTCCCCGTACAGTCAGCTCTGGGGTCCTTCCCAGCTGTACACAGGACAGGGAGGGCTGGGAGGGGGCAGGAAGGGGACAGGAGAGGGAGGAAAGAGGGGAGAGACAGGCGCTGCCAAGAGACTGCAACCCAAATGACAGACAGCTCCATAGCCCGTACAGACTAACAAACCCCTGTAATGAAAGTACTTATCCACTTATAATGAGAGAGACAGAGAGAGAAAGACAGACAGAGAGACAGACCGAGACAGAGACAGAGAGAGAGAGAGAGACAGAGACAGAGAGAGAGAGAGACAGAGAGAGAAAGACAGACAGAGAGACAGACCAAGACAGAGAGACAGAAAAAAAGTAAATAAAAAACGTGTATACCTGGCTCTGTGCTGGCAGTATACCTGGCTCTGTAGTGGTAGTACACCTGGCTCAGTGCTCTGTAGTGGTAGTACACCTGGCTCTGTAGTGGTTGTACACCTGGATCAGTGCTGGCAGTATACCTGGCTCTGTAGTGGCAGTATACCTGGCTCTGTAGTGGTAGTACACCTGGCTCTGTAGTGGTAGTACACCTGGCTCTGTGCTGGCAGTACACCTGGCTCTGTAGTGGTAGTACACCTGGCTCTGTGCTGGCAGTATACCTGGCTCTGTAGTGGTAGTACACCTGGCTCAGTGCTGGCAGTATACCTGGCTCTGTAGTGGTAGTACACCTGGCTCAGTGCTCTGTAGTGGTAGTACACCTGGCTCTGTAGTGGTTGTACACCTGGATCAGTGCTGGCAGTATACCTGGCTCTGTAGTGGTAGTACACCTGGATCAGTGCTGGCAGTATACCTGGTTCTGTAGTGGTAGTACACCTGGCTCAGTGCTCTGTAGTGGTAGTAAACCTGGCTCTGTAGTGGTTGTACACCTGGATCAGTGCTGGCAGTATACCTGGCTCTGTAGTGGTAGTACACCTGGCTCAGTGCTGGCAGTATACCTGGCTCTGTAGTGGTAGTACACCTGGCTCAGTGCTGGCAGTATACCTGGCTCTGTAGTGGTAGTACACCTGGCTCTGTGCTGGCAGTATACCTGGCTCTGTAGTGGTAGTACACCTGGCTCAGTGCTGGCAGTATACCTGGCTCTGTAGTGGTAGTACACCTGGCTCAGTGCTCTGTAGTGGTAGTACACCTGGCTCTGTAGTGGTTGTACACCTGGATCAGTGCTGGCAGTATACCTGGCTCTGTAGTGGTAGTACACCTGGATCAGTGCTGGCAGTATACCTGGTTCTGTAGTGGCAGTATACCTGGCTCTGTAGTGGTAGTACACCTGGCTCTGTAGTGGTAGTACACCTGGCTCTGTAGTGGTAGTACAGCTGGCTCTGTAGTGGCAGTATACCTGGCTCTGTAGTGGCAGTACACCTGGCTCTGTAGTGGCAGTACACCTGGCTCTGTAGTGGCAGTACACCTGGCTCTGTAGTGGCAGTACACCTGGCTCAGTGCTCTGTAGTGGTAGTAAACCTGGCTCTGTAGTGGTTGTACACCTGGATCAGTGCTGGCAGTATACCTGGCTCTGTAGTGGTAGTACACCTGGCTCTGTGCTGGCAGTATACCTGGCTCTGTAGTGGTAGTACACCTGGCTCAGTGCTGGCAGTATACCTGGCTCTGTAGTGGTAGTACACCTGGCTCAGTGCTCTGTAGTGGTAGTACACCTGGCTCTGTAGTGGTTGTACACCTGGATCAGTGCTGGCAGTATACCTGGCTCTGTAGTGGTAGTACACCTGGATCAGTGCTGGCAGTATACCTGGTTCTGTAGTGGTAGTACACCTGGCTCAGTGCTGGCAGTACACCTGGCTCTGTAGTGGTAGTACACCTGGCTCAGTGCTAACAGTATACCTGGCTCTGTAGTGGCAGTACATCTGGCTCTGTAGTGGTAGTACACCTGGCTCTGTAGTGGTAGTACACCTGGCTCAGTGCTGGCAGTATACCTGGCTCTGTAGTGGCAGTACACCTGGCTCTGTAGTGGCAGTATACCTGGCTCTGTAGTGGCAGTATACCTGGCTCTGTAGTGGTAGTACACCTGGCTCTGTAGTGGTAGTACACCTGGCTCTGTAGTGGTAGTACACCTGGCTCTGTGCTGGCAGTATACCTGGCTCTGTAGTGGTAGTACACCTGGCTCAGTGCTGGCAGTATACCTGGCTCTGTAGTGGTAGTACACCTGGCTCAGTGCTCTGTAGTGGTAGTACACCTGGCTCTGTAGTGGTTGTACACCTGGATCAGTGCTGGCAGTATACCTGGCTCTGTAGTGGTAGTACACCTGGATCAGTGCTGGTAGTATACCTGGCTCTGTAGTGGTAGTACACCTGGCTCAGTGCTGGCAGTATACCTGGATCAGTGCTGGCAGTATACCTGGCTCTGTAGTGGCAGTACACCTGGCTCAGTGCTGGCAGTATACTTGGCTCTGTAGTGGCAGTACATCTGGCTCTGTAGTGGCAGTACACCTGGCTCTGTAGTGGTAGTACACCTGGCTCAGTGCTAACAGTATACCTGGCTCTGTAGTGGTATTACACCTGGCTCAGTGCTGGCAGTATACCTGGCTCTGTAGTGGTAGTACACCTGGCTCTGTAGTGGTAGTACACCTGGCTCTGTAGTGGTAGTACACCTGGCTCTGTAGTGGTATTACACCTGGCTCTGTGCTGGCAGTATACCTGGCTCTGTAGTGGTAGTACACCTGGCTCTGTAGTGGTAGTACACCTGGCTCTGTAGTGGTAGTATACCTGGCTCTGTAGTGGTAGTACACCTGGCTCTGTAGTGGTAGTACACCTGGATCAGTGCTGGCAGTATACCTGGCTCTGTAGTGGTAGTACACCTGGCTCAGTGCTGGTAGTATACCTGGCTCTGTAGTGGTAGTACACCTGGCTCTGTAGTGGTATTACACCTGGCTCTGTGCTGGCAGTATACCTGGCTCTGTAGTGGTAGTACACCTGGCTCTGTAGTGGTATTACACCTGGCTCTGTGCTGGCAGTATACCTGGCTCTGTAGTGGTAGTACACCTGGCTCAGTGCTGGCAGTATACCTGGCTCTGTAGTGGTATTACACCTGGCTCTGTGCTGGCAGTATACCTGGCTCTGTAGTGGTAGTACACCTGGCTCAGTGCTGGTAGTATACCTGGCTCTGTAGTGGTAGTACACCTGGCTCAGTGCTGGCAGTATACCTGGCTCTGTAGTGGTAGTACACCTGGCTCTGTAGTGGTAGTACACCTGGCTCTGTAGTGGTATTACACCTGGCTCTGTGCTGGCAGTATACCTGGCTCTGTAGTGGTAGTACACCTGGCTCTGTAGTGGTATTACACCTGGCTCTGTGCTGGCAGTATACCTGGCTCTGTAGTGGTAGTACACCTGGCTCAGTGCTGGCAGTATACCTGGCTCTGTAGTGGTATTACACCTGGCTCTGTGCTGGCAGTATACCTGGCTCTGTAGTGGTAGTACACCTGGCTCTGTAGTGGTAGTACACCTGGCTCTGTAGTGGTAGTATACCTGGCTCTGTAGTGGTAGTACACCTGGCTCTGTAGTGGTAGTACACCTGGATCAGTGCTGGCAGTATACCTGGCTCTGTAGTGGTAGTACACCTGGCTCTGTAGTGGTAGTACACCTGGCTCTGTAGTGGTAGTATACCTGGCTCTGTAGTGGTAGTACACCTGGCTCTGTAGTGGTAGTACACCTGGATCAGTGCTGGCAGTATACCTGGCTCTGTAGTGGTAGTACACCTGGCTCAGTGCTGGTAGTATACCTGGCTCTGTAGTGGTAGTACACCTGGCTCAGTGCTGGCAGTATACCTGGCTCTGTAGTGGTAGTACACCTGGCTCTGTAGTGGTAGTACACCTGGCTCTGTAGTGGTATTACACCTGGCTCTGTGCTGGCAGTATACCTGGCTCTGTAGTGGTAGTACACCTGGCTCTGTAGTGGTATTACACCTGGCTCTGTGCTGGCAGTATACCTGGCTCTGTAGTGGTAGTACACCTGGCTCAGTGCTGGCAGTATACCTGGCTCTGTAGTGGTATTACACCTGGCTCTGTGCTGGCAGTATACCTGGCTCTGTAGTGGTAGTACACCTGGCTCAGTGCTGGTAGTATACCTGGCTCTGTAGTGGTAGTACACCTGGCTCAGTGCTGGCAGTATACCTGGCTCTGTAGTGGTAGTACACCTGGCTCTGTAGTGGTAGTACACCTGGCTCTGTAGTGGTATTACACCTGGCTCTGTGCTGGCAGTATACCTGGCTCTGTAGTGGTAGTACACCTGGCTCTGTAGTGGTATTACACCTGGCTCTGTGCTGGCAGTATACCTGGCTCTGTAGTGGTAGTACACCTGGCTCAGTGCTGGCAGTATACCTGGCTCTGTAGTGGTATTACACCTGGCTCTGTGCTGGCAGTATACCTGGCTCTGTAGTGGTAGTACACCTGGCTCTGTAGTGGTAGTACACCTGGCTCTGTAGTGGTAGTATACCTGGCTCTGTAGTGGTAGTACACCTGGCTCTGTAGTGGTAGTACACCTGGATCAGTGCTGGCAGTATACCTGGCTCTGTAGTGGTAGTACACCTGGCTCAGTGCTGGTAGTATACCTGGCTCTGTAGTGGTAGTACACCTGGCTCAGTGCTGGCAGTATACCTGGCTCTGTAGTGGTAGTACACCTGGCTCTGTAGTGGTAGTACACCTGGCTCTGTAGTGGTATTACACCTGGCTCTGTGCTGGCAGTATACCTGGCTCTGTAGTGGTAGTACACCTGGCTCTGTAGTGGTAGTACACCTGGCTCTGTAGTGGTATTACACCTGGCTCTGTGCTGGCAGTATACCTGGCTCTGTAGTGGTAGTACACCTGGCTCTGTAGTGGTATTACACCTGGCTCTGTGCTGGCAGTATACCTGGCTCTGTAGTGGTAGTACACCTGGCTCAGTGCTGGCAGTATACCTGGCTCTGTAGTGGTATTACACCTGGCTCTGTGCTGGCAGTATACCTGGCTCTGTAGTGGTAGTACACCTGGCTCTGTAGTGGTAGTACACCTGGCTCTGTAGTGGTAGTATACCTGGCTCTGTAGTGGTAGTACACCTGGCTCTGTAGTGGTAGTACACCTGGATCAGTGCTGGCAGTATACCTGGCTCTGTAGTGGTAGTACACCTGGCTCAGTGCTGGTAGTATACCTGGCTCTGTAGTGGTAGTACACCTGGCTCAGTGCTGGCAGTATACCTGGCTCTGTAGTGGTAGTACACCTGGCTCTGTAGTGGTAGTACACCTGGCTCTGTAGTGGTATTACACCTGGCTCTGTGCTGGCAGTATACCTGGCTCTGTAGTGGTAGTACACCTGGCTCTGTAGTGGTAGTACACCTGGCTCTGTAGTGGTATTACACCTGGCTCTGTGCTGGCAGTATACCTGGCTCTGTAGTGGTAGTACACCTGGCTCTGTAGTGGTATTACACCTGGCTCTGTGCTGGCAGTATACCTGGCTCTGTAGTGGTAGTACACCTGGCTCAGTGCTGGCAGTATACCTGGCTCTGTAGTGGTAGTACACCTGGCTCAGTGCTGGCAGTATACCTGGCTCTGTTCAGCGATGATCCCTGAAGCATTCCCAGAGTTGTATCTATCTTGTGTTCTCAGCCCATGAAGCACTGAGAGGAATGTAATCTAACCTGATCCCTCACCTGCAGGCCCCTCCCTCACATACCTCAGTGGGCGTGACACTCACCTCTCTGCCTCAGGGTGTCCTGCATGCAGGGGGTCAGTCTCAGGGTCCAGCGGCACCGTACAGCCTGCGAGAGGAGATACTCATTACCATTCAGCACACACAGGACGGACAGACAGACAGACAGACAGGGAGAGCTCATGGTGTGCAGTATTCATTACTGCAGGGTCACAGTGTAATCAGCAGAGCTCAGCGTAATAATGTAATAATACCTCTGGTTATACAGACAGAACGAGGCAGCTACAGGAGGGGAACTATAATAATATATATATATAATAAATAGGGTTATAGAACACTGGCAGGGCTCCTGACACCAGTCAGAGGATACACTCACAGATACCGATCATAGTCTCCGATACCTGCTGGAGATCTGCCAATACTATCGGTTACCTGGATACCAGATGTCTGCCGGGCACAGGAGCAATACTTACCGTGTGGCCACATGGGTGCCGCAGTGCTAAGCCCCAATCCATCGGGTGATTATATAAACGGCTGCTGGACCTCGGAACCTTTATTTAAAGATGGATTTTCTGGTAATTAAACAGCTTTCTTATCACTCGCTGGTCCAATGATATGTTTCTGGGACTTGTAGTTCAACACTGCAGATTATAACTTTCAGGACTTTATATATGGATTATATTGGAATTTTGAACTGGACAATCCTGTGAGGATATAAATGATGTCATATTTCTCAGCGTGATTAACTATTGTCATTCGGGATGATCTTCTAAGATATACAGTATATATATATATATTTTGTGTTTGTATTATACAATTATTATTATTATGAAGAAAGTGACCTGTCTGCCCCATCAGTGTCTGTAACCTATATATATTATATATATATATATATTTTTTTTTTTTAAAGCATTCTATATTAACATAAAGATAGCAACAAACATACATAAACCATACATACAAGTGTACTGTGTCGCAGCACAGCTTCAACCCAATACACTATCAAACATACCATATAATGCACTGCAAAACATATAGCACAAGACTTCCTACACTATACATAATACACTGCACTATTCATTCAGTACTTAAACAAAAGCAACAACCAACAAGGTCTATGGGTGTAGAACAGGGGTCTTCAAACTTGGCCCTCCAGCTGCTGTGGAACTACACATCCCAGCATGCACTGCCACCTTTTTGATACAACAGCATGCTAAAACTATGTGCAGTGCATGCTGGGATGTGTAGTTCCACAGCATCTGGAGGGCCAAGTTTGAAGACCTCTGGTGTAGAGGAGGGGAGAGGGGAGAGGGGAGAGGGGAGAGGAGAGGGGAGGGGAGGGGAGAGGGGAGGGGAGGGGAGGGGAGAGGGGAGAGGGGAGGGGAGAGGGGAGGGGAGGGGGGAGGGGAGGGGAGGGGGGAGGGGAGAGGGGAGGGGGAATCGCAGAACTGACGTTTTTATTGAAAGACAGACACATATATGGGAAGGGTGAATAAATAGAAAGACATCAATAAAACATCAGTCTCTGTGAAAAGGGGGGAAGGGGCCACTGTCCCTGTCCTTGTTGGACAGTCACACATGGGGAGAGGGGCAGAAGAAGGGGGGTTTAGTCCTCTTCTTCCTCAGGGCTGTCCCTGCTGGAATAGTCTCTTAGAGGGCTGTGGATCAGCCTGTGACAGTCCTGGATGGACATCCTCTCCCTCCTGAGAATGAGGCGGTTCCTGACAAGTCACACAGCGTCCTTAACACAGTTCATAAGGCGCCAGGCCTCCTGGATTGCCCCATAGGTGTGGGTGCCAGGAAACAGTCCATAAAGTACCGAGTGGTATGAAAGGTTGCCCCTTGGCACACAGTCTCTGAGTTCTTGTTCCAGGGCATCGAACAACAACTGTGCATAAGTACAGTCCCAAAACAGGGGCATAGATGTTTCCTCGTGAGAGATGCACCAGGGGCAATGTCTGTACCTGCTCAGGTGACGGGAGTGCATGAATGTCCTTAGGGGCAGACCCCCTTGGATTGCCATCCATGACATGTCCTTGTGTCTATGTGTGAGCCTTGTGGAGGCCACATTGTCCCATGCCTGCTTGGCAGTTGCTGAAGGGAGCCCTGGAATAGGCTCCATAACGTCTTTGGCTCTGATGAGCTTGTGGATAGTCTTAGGTTTCCACAAGTCAGGTTTAAGTCCCTCCAGTTGGTGCTCCCTCACAAACTTGGACACATCCAGGTAGAACCAGGGAGTGTTCCAGTTGTAAGGGATGGAGCTGTCCCACTTGTCCCAGCCTTGGGCCCTCCACAGGGGTAGGAGGAAGAAGCGAGACATGGAGTTTCCTGCAGAGTCATTATCAGTCTCACACAAAGTCCTGCGGATACAGTTGCACACAAAGAAGGCTCGCAGCATGGAGGGGATATCTGGTATTCCCTTTCCACCTTTGAGGGGCTCCTTGTACATAACTGTCCGCTTAACTCTGTCCATCTTGGAGCCGCAGATGAAGTGAAACACTGCCCTTGTGATGGTCCTGCAGACCCTGACCAGAGGTGGCCAGGCCTGCGCGGTGTACTGCAGAACGGGAAGGAACTTACGCTGAGGGGAGTCATACCCATTTACCATTATGCGAGTAAAGGCTTGAAAAAGGTCCACTTGGGGACCGAAACGTCGCTACCTGTATGTAAGCCTACTAATGACTTTTTTCTGGAATAAATAAGCTGCATTATACTGGTGAGTGCCATCTCCATTTATTATACATTTGCTGAAGAGCCCTGGACCCAGGAGGAACAGCTGATGTGAGTGCTGGACATTGGACTTATATATATATAATATATGTATGTTATGTAATACAGCGCTGTTACTGATCAGTGTCCTCATCTCTGTACATGTCCGATAAGAGAACCTCGTAGCTCTTATATCCCATGAAGCCGCGGCCAGGCCTTGTCCATTGTCTGAGCACAGAGGCTTCTTTCTCTCATCCAATAAATAGGACAAGCACATTCCAGTATATTATTATTACCCCTGCTGAGGACCCCGCACACATCACAGACATGTTACATGGGGGGAGAGAGTGACGGTCATCCTAGTCAGTACTATGGAGAACAGAGGTTACATACTGAGAGCTCCTCCGGCAAATACACCATTAGCCCAAGTTTTATCATCTACCCACAAAAACACCCGGCCCACTCCCTACACACAGCTATGTAAGGGTCTCACACCGGCCCACTCCCTACACACAGCTATGTAAGGGTCTCACACCGGCCCACTCCCTACACACAGCTATGTAAGGGTCTCACACCGGCCCACTCCCTACACACAGCTATGTAAGGGTCTCACACCGGCCCACTCCCTACACACAGCTATGTAAGGGTCTCACACCGGCCCACTCCCTACACACAGCTATGTAAGGGTCTCACACCGGCCCACTCCCTACACACAGCTATGTAAGGGTCTCACACCGGCCCACTTCCTACACACAGCTACGTACGGTGCAGCCGGGGGTTACACAGCGCAGTCACCTCACTGCTGCAGGGTCTCACACCGGCCCACTCCCTACACACAGCTACGTACGGTGCAGCCGGGGGTTACACAGCGCAGTCACCTCACTGCTGGAGGGTCTCACACCGGCCCACTCCCTACACACAGCTATGTACGGTGCAGCCGGGGGTTACACAGCGCAGTCACCTCACTGCTGCAGGGTCTCACACCGGCCCACTCCCTACACACAGCTACGTACGGTGCACCCGTGGGTTACACAGCGCAGTCACCTCACTGCTGCAGGGTCTCACACCGGCCCACTCCCTACACACAGCTATGTACGGTGCACCCGTGGGTTACACAGCGCAGTCACCTCACTGCTGCAGGGTCTCACACCGGCCCACTCCCTACACACAGCTATGTACGGTGCAGCCGGGGGTTACACAGCACAGTCACCTCACTGCTGCAGGGTCTCACACCCAGGAGGGTATGGAGGGCACACAGTGTGGTTCAGAGGGCACACAGGGGGGTACGGAGGGCACACAGGGGGGTACGGAGGGCACACAGGGGGGTACGGAGGGCCCACAGGGGGACAACACATGACTCAGGTGCACGCAGTGCGATGTCGGATGCCATTGGGTGATGTTTTAGATATGTGAAAGCGACTGAGTCACACACCACAAATTTGGACACAGTGAAAGTGAATTATCGCCACTGGCAGTAGGTGCCTCAGTAGGAAGATCCTCGGTCGCGGCATTAGTATGAAAATGTGTCTGCGGCAATGGAGGCGGCCATGTCTGACTCAGCCCGACAACAGGAACCTTTGTATCTCACGTCAGAAGCTCCGTCGGGCGAGGCACGGTGACGGGGGACCTCGGGCAAGGCACGGGTACGGGGGACCTCGGGCGAGGCAAGGGTACGGGAGACCTCGGGCGAGGCAAGGGTACGGGAGACCTCGGGCGAGGCAAGGGTACAGGAGACCTTGGGCGAGGCACGGGTACGGGAGACCTCGGGCGAGGCACGGGTACGGGGGAACTCGGGCGAGGCACGGGTACGGGGGACCTCGGGCGAGGCACGGGTACGGGGGACCTCGGTAATACAGGACAATAGTGACATCAGCAGCTGCGGCATGTTCCCCGCGGGAGCAGCATTATACAGATCATGCCGTCACACGTTACAGCGCTAATTACAATGCTGAGAGACATTATACAGATGCACTCCCAGGTCAGGTAGCTAATAACAGCTCATTTACATCAATTATCTCAACTTTGTTACCGAGCTGCAGCCAGAAGTCTTAGATGCCTCCAGCGCTGATCCTTAAGTCGCCCATAATAACGTCTAAACACGCAGACGACACACAGAGGAGAGTCAGCACCGACATCAACAGATATCACCACTCACATACCTGCACATACCACCGCCAACTACATATACACGCATGTCACATGTACACAGACACATAGACCATGCTACATGTACACTTACACGCCATATATCTGTGTGTCCCTACCGTACATTACAGCAGAGAACAGGACACCCCATACTGTATATATCTGTGTATCCCTACCGTACATTACAGCAGAGAACAGGACACCCCATACTGCATATATCTGTGTGTCCCTACCGTACATTACAGAGAGAACAGGACACCCCCATACTGTATATATCTGTGTATCCATACCGTACATTACAGCAGAGAACAGGACACCCCATACTGTATATACCTGTGTATCCCTACCGTACATTACAGCAGAGAACAGGACACCCCATACTGTATATATCTGTGTATCCATACCGTACATTACAGCAGAGAACAGGACACCACATACTGTATATATCTGTGTATCCATACCGTACATTACAGCAGAGAACAGGACACCACATACTGTATATATCTGTGTATCCATACCGTACATTACAGCAGAGAACAGGACACCCCCATACTGTATATATCTGTGTCCCTACCGTACATTACAGAGAGAACAGGACACCCCCATACTGTATATATCTGTATCCCTACCGTACATTACAGCAGAGAACAGGACACCCCATACTGTATATATCTGTGTGTCCCTACCGTACGTTACAGCAGAGAACAGGACACCCCCATACTGTATATATCTGTGTGTCCCTACCGTACATTACAGCAGAGAACAGGACACCCCCATACTGTATATATCTGTGTCCCTACCGTACATTACAGCAGAGAACAGGACACCCCCATACTGTATATACCTGTGTATCCCTACCGTACGTTACAGCAGAGAACAGGACACCCCCATACTGTATATATCTGTGTGTCCCTACCGTACATTACAGCAGAGAACAGGACACCCCCATACTGTATATATCTGTGTATCCCTACCGTACATTACAGCAGAGAACAGGACACCCCCATACTGTATATATCTGTGTGTCCCTACCGTACATTACAGCAGAGAACAGGACACCCCATACTGTATATATCTGTGTGTCCCTACCGTACATTACAGCAGAGAACAGGACACCCCCATACTGTATATATCTGTGTGTCCCTACCGTACATTACAGCAGAGAACAGGACACCCCCATACTGTATATATCTGTGTATCCATACCGTACATTACAGCAGAGAACAGGACACCTCCATACTGTATATATCTGTGTGTCCCTACCGTACATTACAGCAGAGAACAGGACACCCCCATACTGTATATATCTGTGTGTCCCTACCGTACATTACAGCAGAGAACAGGACACCCCCATACTGTATATATCTGTGTATCCCTACCGTACATTACAGAGAGAACAGGACACCCCCATACTGTATATATCTGTGTGTCCCTACCATACATTACAGCAGAGAACAGGACACCCCCATACTGTATATATCTGTGTGTCCCTACCGTACATTACAGCAGAGAACAGGACACCCCCATACTGTATATATCTGTGTATCCCTACCATACATTACAGCAGAGAACAGGACACCCCATACTGTATATACCTGTGTATCCCTACCGTACATTACAGCAGAGAACAGGACACCCCATACTGTATATATCTGTGTATCCCTACCGTACATTACAGCAGAGAACAGGACACCCCCATACTGTATATATCTGTGTATCCCTACCATACATTACAGCAGAGAACAGGACACCCCCATACTGTATATATCTGTGTATCCCTACCATACATTACAGCAGAGAACAGGACACCCCATACTGTATATACCTGTGTATCCCTACCGTACATTACAGCAGAGAACAGGACACCCCATACTGTATATATCTGTGTATCCATACCGTACATTACAGCAGAGAACAGGACACCTCCATACTGTATATATCTGTGTGTCCCTACCGTACATTACAGAGAGAACAGGACACCCCCATACTGTATATACCTGTGTATCCCTACCGTACATTACAGCAGAGAACAGGACACCACATACTGTATATATCTGTGTGTCCCTACCGTACATTACAGCAGAGAACAGGACACCCCCATACTGTATATATCTGTGTATCCCTACCATACATTACAGCAGAGAACAGGACACCCCATACTGTATATACCTGTGTATCCCTACCGTACATTACAGCAGAGAACAGGACACCCCCATACTGTATATATCTGTGTATCCCTACCGTACATTACAGAGAGAACAGGACACCCCCATACTGTATATATCTGTGTGTCCCTACCATACATTACAGCAGAGAACAGGACACCCCCATACTGTATATATCTGTGTGTCCCTACCGTACATTACAGCAGAGAACAGGACACCCCCATACTGTATATATCTGTGTATCCCTACCGTACATTACAGCAGAGAACAGGACACCCCATACTGTATATACCTGTGTATCCCTACCGTACATTACAGCAGAGAACAGGACACCCCATACTGTATATATCTGTGTATCCCTACCGTACATTACAGCAGAGAACAGGACACCCCCATACTGTATATATCTGTGTATCCCTACCATACATTACAGCAGAGAACAGGACACCCCCATACTGTATATATCTGTGTATCCCTACCATACATTACAGCAGAGAACAGGACACCCCATACTGTATATATCTGTGTATCCATACCGTACATTACAGCAGAGAACAGGACACCTCCATACTGTATATATCTGTGTGTCCCTACCGTACATTACAGCAGAGAACAGGACACCCCCATACTGTATATATCTGTGTGTCCCTACCGTACATTACAGAGAGAACAGGACACCCCCATACTGTATATACCTGTGTATCCCTACCGTACATTACAGCAGAGAACAGGACACCACATACTGTATATATCTGTGTGTCCCTACCGTACATTACAGCAGAGAACAGGACACCCCCATACTGTATATATCTGTGTATCCCTACCATACATTACAGCAGAGAACAGGACACCCCATACTGTATATACCTGTGTATCCCTACCGTACATTACAGCAGAGAACAGGACACCTCCATACTGTATATATCTGTGTATCCATACCGTACATTACAGCAGAGAACAGGACACCTCCATACTGTATATATCTGTGTATCCCTACCGTACATTACAGCAGAGAACAGGACACCACATACTGTATATATCTGTGTGTCCCTACCGTACATTACAGCAGAGAACAGGACACCACATACTGTATATATCTGTGTATCCATACTAGGGGTGAGCGGGTTCGGATTTCTGAAATCCGAACCCCCCCGAGCCCCCCCGATCCGAGTCCGATCCGAGTCAGGCTCGACTTTTCCCGCCTGACTCGGATCTGAAATCGAGACAAAACGTCATCTTCCCGCCTTCCGAGTCTCGCGGGTTTTGGATCCTATATAAGGTACACACGTCGGCGCCATTTTCTCACTCGGCTGTGGACAGTGAAGAGGGAGGGTGGGAGTTAGGGCTGTGTAGTGTAGTGTAGTGTAGTGCTGCTGTTGTCCACTACTTCAAAGTCCATAGGGGCTGGCTGTGTTGTGCTGTGCTGCTGTTGTTAATAGGGGCTGTGTCCACTACTTCAAAGTCCATAGGGGCTGGCTGGACTGTGTTGTGCAGTCAGTTCTCCATAGGGGCTGTGTCCACTCCAAAGTCCTGTGCAGTGTCCCAGTCCTAAAGGAGTGCTGTAGTGTTGTCCAGGGGGTGCTCTGTCCATCAGGGGTGCTCCCCCCAAGTGCTAAAAAAATAATATATTTTCTGTGTTTGTGAATTGTGTGCGCAGTAGCCGCACGTGCATCAACAAAGTAGTGCCAAGCGTGCGCCTGTGTCATAAGTAAAGGGCCGGCTGGCTTGACCGTTAAGGGTGCTGTAACCCCCGAAAGTACACTCCAGTCCAAACCAAAAAAAAAATTATTTTCTGTGTTTGTGAATTGTGTGCGCAGTAGCCGCACGTGCATCAACAAAGTAGTGCCAAGCGTGCGCCTGTGTCATAAGTAAAGGGCCGGCTGGCTTGACCGTTAAGGGTGCTGTAACCCCCGAAAGTACACTCCAGTCCAAACCAAAAAAAATATTATTTTCTGTGTTTGTGAATTGTGTGCGCAGTAGTCGCACGTGCATCAACAAAGTAGTGCCAAGCGTGCGCCTGTGTCATAAGTAAAGGGCCGGCTGGCTTGACCGTTAAGGGTGCTGTAACCCCCGAAAGTACACTCCAGTCCAAACCAAAAAAAAAATTATTTTCTGTGTTTGTGAATTGTGTGCGCAGTAGCCGCACGTGCATCAACAAAGTAGTGCCAAGCGTGCGCCTGTGTCATAAGTAAAGGGCCGGCTGGCTTGACCGTTAAGGGTGCTGTAACCCCCGAAAGTACACTCCAGTCCAAACCAAAAAAAATATTATTTTCTGTGTTTGTGAATTGTGTGCGCAGTAGTCGCACGTGCATCAACAAAGTAGTGCCAAGCGTGCGCCTGTGTCATAAGTAAAGGGCCGGCTGGCTTGACCGTTAAAGGGTGCTGTAACCCCCAAGTACACTCCAGTCCAAACCAAAAAAAAAATTATTTTCTGTGTTTGTGAATTGTGTGCGCAGTAGCCGCACGTGCATCAACAAAGTAGTGCCAAGCGTGCGCCTGTGTCATAAGTAAAGGGCCGGCTGGCTTGACCGTTAAGGGTGCTGTAACCCCCGAAAGTACACTCCAGTCCAAACCAAAAAAAATATTATTTTCTGTGTTTGTGAATTGTGTGCGCAGTAGCCGCACGTGCATCAACAAAGTAGTGCCAAGCGTGCGCCTGTGTCATAAGTAAAGGGCCGGCTGGCTTGACCGTTAAAGGGTGCTGTAACCCCCGAAAGTACACTCCAGTCCTAACCAAAAAAAAATTATTTTCTGTGTTTGTGAATTGTGTGCGCAGTAGCCGCACGTGCATCAACAAAGTAGTGCCAAGAGTGCGCCTGTGTCATAAGTAAAGGGCCGGCTGGCTTGACCGTTAAGGGTGCTGTAACCCCCGAAAGTACACTCCAGTCCAAACCAAAAAAAAAATTATTTTCTGTGTTTGTGAATTGTGTGCGCAGTAGCCACACGTGCATCAACAAAGTAGTGCCAAGCGTGCGCCTGTGTCATAAGTAAAGGGCCGGCTGGCTTGACCGTTAAGGGTGCTGTAACCCCCGAAAGTACACTCCAGTCCAAACCAAAAAAAAATTATTTTCTGTGTTTGTGAATTGTGTGCGCAGTAGCCGCACGTGCATCAACAAAGTAGTGCCAAGCGTGCGCCTGTGTCATAAGTAAAGGGCCGGCTGGCTTGACCGTTAAGGGTGCTGTAACCCCCGAAAGTACACTCCAGTCCAAACCAAAAAAAATATTATTTTCTGTGTTTGTGAATTGTGTGCGCAGTAGTCGCACGTGCATCAACAAAGTAGTGCCAAGCGTGCGCCTGTGTCATAAGTAAAGGGCCGGCTGGCTTGACCGTTAAAGGGTGCTGTAACCCCCAAGTACACTCCAGTCCAAACCAAAAAAAAAATTATTTTCTGTGTTTGTGAATTGTGTGCGCAGTAGCCGCACGTGCATCAACAAAGTAGTGCCAAGCGTGCGCCTGTGTCATAAGTAAAGGGCCGGCTGGCTTGACCGTTAAAGGGTGCTGTAACCCCCGAAAGTACACTCCAGGCCAAACCAAAAAAAAATTATTTTCTGTGTTTGTGAATTGTGTGCGCAGTAGCCGCACGTGCATCAACAAAGTAGTGCCAAGAGTGCGCCTGTGTCATAAGTAAAGGGCCGGCTGGCTTGACCGTTAAAGGGTGCTGTAACCCACAAAGTACACTCCAGTCCAAACCAAAAAAAAAATTATTTTCTGTGTTTAGCCGCACGTATATATCAAATCGATATAACATAAATGGAGGACCAAACTTTCTCCGATAAAAATAAAATAGAGAAAGATCAAGAACCACTTCCTCCTAGTGCTGAAGCTGCTGCCACTAGTCATGACATAGACGATAACATGCCATCAACGTCGTCTGCCAAGGCCGATGCCCAATGTCATAGTAGAGGGCACATACAATCCCAAATGGCAAAGTTCAGGAAAATGACCTTGAAAAAGACATTTAAATCAGCTGAAGAGAAACGTAAACTTGCCAATATGCCATTTACGACACGGAGTGGCAAGGAACGGCTAAGGTCGATCCCTAGTATGTTCATGACTAGTGGTTCAGCTTCACATGACGATGGAAGCCCTCCTCCCACTAAAAAAATCAAAAGAGTTAAGCTGGCAAAAGCACAGCGAAGAACTGTGCTTTCTAAGAAGATATCACAAATCCCCAAGGAGAGTCCAAGTGTGGTGGTGGTTGCGATGCCTGACCTTCCCAGCACTGGACGGGAAGAGGTGGCTCTTTCCACCATTTGCATGCCCCCTGCAAGTGCTGAAAGGAGCACCCACAGTCCACTTGCTGATATGCAAATTGAAGATGTCACTGTTGAAGTACAACAGGATGAGGATACTGGTGTAGCTGGCGCTGAGGAGGAAGTTGGCGAGGAGGATTCTGATGGTGATGTGGTTTGTTTAAATCAGGCTCCGGGGGAGACAGTTGTTGTCCGTGGGATGAAAAAGCCCATCACGGTCATGCCTGGGCAGAAGACCAAACATTCCACCTCTTTGGTCTGGCAATATTTCTATCCAAATCCGGACAACAACTGTCTTGCCATATGTACCATATGTAAAGGTGAAATAAGTAGGGGTAGGGACGTCAACCACCTAGGAACATCCTCCCTTATACGGCACCTGCAGCGCGTTCATAAAAAGTTACTGTCAAGTTCAGAAACTTTGGCTAAGACCGTAAGCAGTCCAGGGACACCTAAATCCCGTTGTCCTGTTGTATCCAAGCGCCTGCAAACCACACCGTCAACTCCCTCCTCGTCAATTTCCTCCTTAGTCAGGATCGGAAGTAGTCCTGCAGGCCATGTCACTGGCATGACTGACTCTCCTATCCGGGATTCCTCTGGAGGATCCTGCATTGCTACGCCTACTGCTGCCGCTGCTGCTGTTGCTGCTGCTGGGAGTCGTTCATCATCCCAGAGAGGAAGTAGGAACACCACTACTTTTACTAAACAATTGACCCTCCAACAGTCCTTAGCGAGGAGGATGAAGTACGACAGCAGTCATCCTGAAGCAAAACGTATAACTGAGGCCTTGACTGCTATGTTGGTGTTAGACGTGCGTCCGGTATCCGCCATTAGTGCAGTGGGATTTAGACAATTGATGGAGGTAGTGTGTCCCCGGTTCCAAATACCGTCTAGATTCCACTTCACTAGGCAGGCGATACCGAGACTGTACAGAAACGTCAGAAAAAGTGTCCTCAGTGTCCTGAAAAATGCCGTTGTACACAATGTCCACTTAACCACGGACATGTGGACAAGTGGAACAGGGCAGACTAAGGACTATATGACTGTGACAGCCCACTGGGTAGATGTATCACCTTACGCAGCAACAGCAGCAGCGTCACCAGTAGCAGCATCTCAGAAACGCCAGCTCGTTACAAGGCAGGCTACGCTGTGTATCACCGGTTTCAGTAAGAGGCACACCGCCGACAACCTCTTAGAGAAACTGAGGGAAATCATCGCCCAGTGGCTTACCCCACTTAGACTCTCCTGGGGATTTGTGATATCTGACAACGCCACCAATATTGTGCGGGCATTACATCTGGGCAAATTCCAGCACGTCCCATGTTTTGCTCACACAATAAACTTGGTGGTGCAGAATTTTCTGAAAAGCGACAGGGGCGTGCAGGAGACGCTTTGGGTGGCCCGAAAAATTTCTGGCCACTTTCGCCATTCAGCGACTGCGTGCCGAAGACTGGAGCGCCAGCAAACACTCTTGAACCTGCCCCGCCATCACCTGAAGCAAGAGGTTGTGACACGGTGGAACTCAACCCTCTATATGCTTCAGAGGATGGAGGAGCAGCAAAAGGCCATACAAGCCTATACATCCACCTATGACATAGGCAAAGGAGGGGGTATGCACCTGACTCAAGCGCAGTGGAGAATGATTTCCGTGTTGTGCAAGGTTCTCCAGCCCTTCGAACTTGCCACACGTGAAGTCAGTTCAGACACTGCCAGCTTGAGTCAGGTCATTCCCCTCATCAGGCTTTTGCAGAAGCAGCTGGAGAAAGTGAAGGAGGAGCTAAGACGGAGCGATTCCGCTCGGCATGTGGGACTTGTGGATGAAGCCCTTCATTCGCTTTGCCAGGATTCCAGGGTGGTCAATCTGTTGAAATCAGACCACTACATTTTGGCCACCGTGCTCGATCCTAGGTTTAAAGCCTATGTGGTGTCTCTCTTTCCGGCCGACACAAGCCTGCAGAGGTGCAAAGACCTGCTGGTGAACACACTGTCAGCTGAAGCGGAACGTGACACGTCAACAGCTCCTTCTTCATTTTCTCCTGCAACTGGGGCTGCCAGGAAAAAACTTAGGTATCCTAAGCAACCCGCTGGCGGTGATGCAGGACAGGCAGGACCAAGTTTGGACATCTGGTCCGGACTGAAGGACCTGGCAACAATTTCTGACATGTCTACTGTCACTGCATATGATACTGTCACCATTGACAGAATGGTGGAGGATTACATCGGTGACAGCATCCAAGTAGGCATGGCAGACAGTCCATACCTGTACTGGCAGGAAAAAGAGGCAATTTGGAGGCCCCTGTACAAACTGGCTCTATTTTACCTGAGTTGCCCCCCCTCCAGTGTGTACTCCGAAAGAGTGTTTAGTGCAGCCGGGAACCTTGTCAGCGAAAGGCGTAGGAGGTTGCTTCCACAGAATGTGGAGAAGATGATGTTCATCAAAATGAATTATCAGCTCTTCCAGGGAGACCAGCCTCCAGAAGGTACAGAGGGACCTGTGGTGGTGGATTCAAGTGGGGACGAGTTAATACTTTGTGAGGATGAGGATGTACACACTGAAGAGGGTGAGGAATCGGTGGATGAGGAGGATGAGGATGACATCTTGCCTCCATAGAGCCAGTTTGTGCAGGGACACATTAATTGCCAGCTTGTTTTGTGGGGGCCCAAACGAACCAATCATTTCAGCCACAGTTGTGTGGCAGACCCTGGCGCTGAAATGATTGGTTTGTTAAAGTGTGCATGTCCTGTTTATACAACATAAGGGTGGGTGGGAGGGCCCAAGGACAATTCCATCTTGCACCTCTTTTTTTTCTTTGCATTATGTACAGTTTGGGGCCTAGTTTTTCAAACTGCCATCCTGTCTGCCACTGCAGTTTCACGCCTAGATGGGTCACGTGTTTGTGCCGCCCACTCGTGTCGCTTAGCATAGTCATCCAGCTACCTCGGTGCAACGTTTTGGACATAAAAACACTATTGTGAGGTGTGAGGTGTTCAGAATAGACTGGAAATGAGTGGAAATTAAGGTTATTGAGGTTAATAATAGCATAGGAGCAGAAAAACCTACAAATTCTGTGATTTTAGCTGTTTTTATGCTTTTTAAAAAAAAAATACAGATCCAAAACACAAAACCCAGAACCCAAAACACGGAAGGGTGGTTTTGGCAAAACCAATCCAGATCCAAAACACGAAGAAAGATCCAGATCCAAAACCAAAACACGAAAAGTGGCCGGTGCACACCCCTAATCCATACCGTACATTACAGCAGAGAACAGGACACCACATACTGTATATATCTGTGTATCCATACCGTACATTACAGCAGAGAACAGGACACCACATACTGTATATATCTGTGTATCCATACCGTACATTACAGCAGAGAACAGGACACCCCATACTGTATATATCTGTGTGTCCCTACCGTACATTACAGCAGAGAACAGGACACCCCCATACTGTATATATCTGTGTATCCCTACCGTACATTACAGCAGAGAACAGGACACCCCCATACTGTATATATCTGTGTATCCCTACCGTACGTTACAGCAGAGAACAGGACACCCCCATACTGTATATATCTGTGTATCCCTACCGTACGTTACAGCAGAGAACAGGACACCCCCATACTGTATATATCTGTGTATCCCTACCGTACATTACAGCAGAGAACAGGACACCCCCATACTGCATATATCTGTGTGTCCCTACCGTACATTACAGAGAGAACAGGACACCCCCATACTGTATATATCTGTGTGTCCCTACCGTACATTACAGCAGAGAACAGGACACCCCCATACTGTATATATCTGTGTATCCATACCGTACATTACAGAGAGAACAGGACACCCCCATACTGTATATATCTGTATCCCTACCGTACATTACAGCAGAGAACAGGACACCCCATACTGTATATATCTGTGTGTCCCTACCGTACATTACAGAGAGAACAGGACACCCCATACTGTATATATCTGTATCCCTACCGTACATTACAGCAGAGAACAGGACACCCCATACTGTATATATCTGTGTCCCTACCGTACATTACAGAGAGAACAGGACACCCCCATACTGTATATATCTGTATCCCTACCGTACATTACAGCAGAGAACAGGACACCCCATACTGTATATATCTGTGTGTCCCTACCGTACGTTACAGCAGAGAACAGGACACCCCCATACTGTATATATCTGTGTATCCCTACCGTACATTACAGCAGAGAACAGGACACCCCCATACTGTATATATCTGTGTCCCTACCGTACATTACAGCAGAGAACAGGACACCCCCATACTGTATATACCTGTGTATCCCTACCGTACGTTACAGCAGAGAACAGGACACCCCCATACTGTATATATCTGTGTATCCATACCGTACATTACAGCAGAGAACAGGACACCACATACTGTATATATCTGTGTGTCCCTACCGTACATTACAGCAGAGAACAGGACACCCCCATACTGTATATATCTGTGTATCCCTACCGTACATTACAGCAGAGAACAGGACACCCCCATACTGTATATATCTGTGTGTCCCTACCGTACATTACAGCAGAGAACAGGACACCCCATACTGTATATATCTGTGTATCCCTACCGTACATTACAGCAGAGAACAGGACACCCCATACTGTATATATCTGTGTATCCCTACCGTACATTACAGCAGAGAACAGGACACCCCCATACTGTATATATCTGTGTGTCCCTACCGTACATTACAGCAGAGAACAGGACACCCCCATACTGTATATATCTGTGTATCCCTACCATACATTACAGCAGAGAACAGGACACCTCCATACTGTATATATCTGTGTGTCCCTACCGTACATTACAGCAGAGAACAGGACACCTCCATACTGTATATATCTGTGTGTCCCTACCGTACATTACAGCAGAGAACAGGACACCCCCATACTGTATATATCTGTGTGTCCCTACCGTACATTACAGCAGAGAACAGGACACCCCCATACTGTATATATCTGTGTATCCCTACCGTACATTACAGAGAGAACAGGACACCCCATACTGTATATATCTGTGTATCCATACCGTACATTACAGCAGAGAACAGGACACCCCATACTGTATATATCTGTGTATCCATACCGTACATTACAGAGAGAACAGGACACCCCCATACTGTATATATCTGTGTGTCCCTACCATACATTACAGCAGAGAACAGGACACCCCATACTGTATATATCTGTGTGTCCCTACCGTACATTACAGCAGAGAACAGGACACCCCCATACTGTATATATCTGTGTATCCCTACCATACATTACAGCAGAGAACAGGACACCCCATACTGTATATACCTGTGTATCCCTACCGTACATTACAGCAGAGAACAGGACACCCCATACTGTATATATCTGTGTATCCCTACCGTACATTACAGCAGAGAACAGGACACCCCATACTGTATATACCTGTGTATCCCTACCGTACATTACAGCAGAGAACAGGACACCCCCATACTGTATATATCTGTGTATCCCTACCATACATTACAGCAGAGAACAGGACACCCCCATACTGTATATATCTGTGTATCCCTACCATACATTACAGCAGAGAACAGGACACCCCATACTGTATATATCTGTGTATCCCTACCGTACATTACAGCAGAGAACAGGACACCCCATACTGTATATATCTGTGTATCCATACCGTACATTACAGCAGAGAACAGGACACCCCCATACTGTATATATCTGTGTATCCATACCGTACATTACAGAGAGAACAGGACACCCCCATACTGTATATACCTGTGTATCCCTACCGTACATTACAGCAGAGAACAGGACACCACATACTGTATATATCTGTGTGTCCCTACCGTACATTACAGCAGAGAACAGGACACCCCCATACTGTATATATCTGTGTATCCCTACCATACATTACAGCAGAGAACAGGACACCCCATACTGTATATACCTGTGTATCCCTACCGTACATTACAGCAGAGAACAGGACACCTCCATACTGTATATATCTGTGTGTCCCTACCGTACATTACAGCAGAGAACAGGACACCCCCATACTGTATATATCTGTGTGTCCCTACCGTACATTACAGCAGAGAACAGGACACCCCATACTGTATATATCTGTGTATCCCTACCGTACATTACAGCAGAGAACAGGACACCCCATACTGTATATACCTGTGTATCCCTACCGTACATTACAGCAGAGAACAGGACACCCCATACTGTATATATCTGTGTATCCCTACCGTACATTACAGCAGAGAACAGGACACCCCCATACTGTATATATCTGTGTCCCTACCGTACATTACAGCAGAGAACAGGACACCCCCATACTGTATATATCTGTGTCCCTACCGTACATTACAGCAGAGAACAGGACACCCCCATACTGTATATATCTGTGTGTCCCTACCGTACATTACAGCAGAGAACAGGACACCCCCATACTGTATATATCTGTGTGTCCCTACCGTACATTACAGCAGAGAACAGGACACCACATACTGTATATATCTGTGTATCCCTACCGTACATTACAGCAGAGAACAGGACACCCCCATACTGTATATATCTGTGTATCCCTACCGTACATTACAGCAGAGAACAGGACACCCCATACTGTATATACCTGTGTATCCATACCGTACATTACAGCAGAGAACAGGACACCCCATACTGTATATACCTGTGTATCCATACCGTACATTACAGCAGAGAACAGGACACCCCATACTGTATATATCTGTGTGTCCCTACCATACATTACAGCAGAGAACAGGACACCCCCATACTGTATATACCTGTGTATCCCTACCGTACATTACAGCAGAGAACAGGACACCCCATACTGTATATATCTGTGTGTCCCTACCGTACATTACAGCAGAGAACAGGACACCCCATACTGTATATATCTGTGTGTCCCTACCGTACATTACAGCAGAGAACAGGACACCCCCATACTGTATATATCTGTGTGTCCCTACCGTACATTACAGCAGAGAACAGGACACCCCCATACTGTATATATCTGTGTGTCCCTACCGTACGTTACAGCAGAGAACAGGACACCCCATACTGTATATATCTGTGTCCCTACCGTACATTACAGCAGAGAACAGGACACCCCCATACTGTATATATCTGTGTGTCCCTACCGTACATTACAGCAGAGAACAGGACACCCCCATACTGTATATATCTGTGTGTCCCTACCGTACATTACAGCAGAGAACAGGACACCCCATACTGTATATATCTGTGTGTCCCTACCGTACATTACAGCAGAGAACAGGACACCCCCATACTGTATATATCTGTGTGTCCCTACCGTACATTACAGCAGAGAACAGGACACCCCCATACTGTATATATCTGTGTCCCTACCGTACATTACAGCAGAGAACAGGACACCCCCATACTGTATATATCTGTGTCCCTACCGTACATTACAGCAGAGAACAGGACACCCCATACTGTATATATCTGTGTATCCCTACCGTACATTACAGCAGAGAACAGGACACCACATACTGTATATATCTGTGTGTCCCTACCGTACATTACAGCAGAGAACAGGACACCCCCATACTGTATATATCTGTGTATCCCTACCATACATTACAGAGAGAACAGGACACCCCCATACTGTATATATCTGTGTGTCCCTACCATACATTACAGAGAGAACAGGACACCCCCATACTGTATATATCTGTGTGTCCCTACCGTACATTACAGCAGAGAACAGGACACCCCCATACTGTATATATATCTGTGTGTCCCTACCGTACATTACAGCAGAGAACAGGACACCCCCATACTGTATATATCTGTGTGTCCCTACCGTACATTACAGCAGAGAACAGGACACCCCATACTGTATATATCTGTGTGTCCCTACCATACATTACAGCAGAGAACAGGACACCCCATACTGTATATATCTGTGTGTCCCTACCATACATTACAGCAGAGAACAGGACACCCCATACTGTATATATCTGTGTATCCCTACCGTACATTACAGCAGAGAACAGGACACCTCCATACTGTATATATCTGTGTATCCCTACCGTACATTACAGCAGAGAACAGGACACCCCCATACTGTATATATCTGTGTGTCCCTACCGTACATTACAGAGAGAACAGGACACCCCCATACTGTATATATCTGTGTGTCCCTACCGTACATTACAGAGAGAACAGGACACCCCATACTGTATATATCTGTGTGTCCCTACCGTACATTACAGCAGAGAACAGGACACCCCCATACTGTATATATCTGTGTATCCCTACCGTACATTACAGCAGAGAACAGGACACCCCCATACTGTATATATCTGTGTATCCCTACCGTACATTACAGCAGAGAACAGGACACCCCCATACTGTATATATCTGTGTATCCATACCGTACATTACAGCAGAGAACAGGACACCCCCATACTGTATATATCTGTGTATCCCTACCGTACATTACAGCAGAGAACAGGACACCCCCATACTGTATATATCTGTGTATCCATACCGTACATTACAGCAGAGAACAGGACACCCCCATACTGTATATATCTGTGTGTCCCTACCGTACATTACAGCAGAGAACAGGACACCTCCATACTGTATATATCTGTGTATCCCTACCGTACATTACAGCAGAGAACAGGACACCCCCATACTGTATATATCTGTGTATCCCTACCGTACATTACAGCAGAGAACAGGACACCCCATACTGTATATATCTGTGTATCCCTACCGTACATTACAGCAGAGAACAGGACACCTCCATACTGTATATATCTGTGTATCCCTACCGTACATTACAGCAGAGAACAGGACACCCCCATACTGTATATATCTGTGTATCCCTACCGTACATTACAGCAGAGAACAGGACACCCCATACTGTATATATCTGTGTATCCCTACCGTACATTACAGCAGAGAACAGGACACCCCATACTGTATATATCTGTGTATCCCTACCGTACGTTACAGCAGAGAACAGGACACCTCCATACTGTATATATCTGTGTATCCCTACCGTACATTACAGCAGAGAACAGGACACCTCCATACTGTATATATCTGTGTATCCCTACCGTACAGTACAGCAGAGAACAGGACACCCCCATACTGTATATATCTGTGTGTCCCTACCGTACATTACAGCAGAGAACAGGACACCCCATACTGTATATATCTGTGTGTCCCTACCGTACGTTACAGCAGAGAACAGGACACCCCCATACTGTATATATCTGTGTATCCATACCGTACATTACAGCAGAGAACAGGACACCCCCATACTGTATATATCTGTGTGTCCCTACCGTACATTACAGCAGAGAACAGGACACCCCCATACTGTATATACCTGTGTATCCCTACCGTACGTTACAGCAGAGAACAGGACACCCCCATACTGTATATATCTGTGTGTACCTACCGTACATTACAGCAGAGAACAGGACACCCCCATACTGTATATATCTGTGTCCCTACCGTACATTACAGCAGAGAACAGGACACCCCATACTGTATATATCTGTGTATCCCTACCGTACATTACAGCAGAGAACAGGACACCCCCATACTGTATATATCTGTGTGTCCCTACCGTACATTACAGCAGAGAACAGGACACCCCCATACTGTATATATCTGTGTGTCCCTACCGTACATTACAGCAGAGAACAGGACACCCCCATACTGTATATATCTGTGTCCCTACCGTACATTACAGCAGAGAACAGGACACCCCCATACTGTATATATCTGTGTGTCCCTACCGTACATTACAGCAGAGAACAGGACACCCCCATACTGTATATATCTGTGTATCCCTACCGTACATTACAGAGAGAACAGGACACCCCATACTGTATATATCTGTGTCCCTACCGTACATTACAGCAGAGAACAGGACACCCCCATACTGTATATATCTGTGTATCCATACCGTACATTACAGCAGAGAACAGGACACCACATACTGTATATATATCTGTGTCCCTACCGTACATTACAGCAGAGAACAGGACACCACATACTGTATATATCTGTGTGTCCCTACCGTACATTACAGCAGAGAACAGGACACCCCCATACTGTATATATCTGTGTATCCCTACCATACATTACAGCAGAGAACAGGACACCCCATACTGTATATACCTGTGTATCCCTACCGTACATTACAGAGAGAACAGGACACCCCATACTGTATATATCTGTGTATCCATACCGTACATTACAGCAGAGAACAGGACACCTCCATACTGTATATATCTGTGTATCCATACCGTACATTACAGCAGAGAACAGGACACCTCCATACTGTATATATCTGTGTGTCCCTACCGTACATTACAGAGAGAACAGGACACCCCATACTGTATATATCTGTGTGTCCCTACCGTACATTACAGCAGAGAACAGGACACCACATACTGTATATATCTGTGTGTCCCTACCGTACATTACAGCAGAGAACAGGACACCCCCATACTGTATATATCTGTGTATCCCTACCATACATTACAGCAGAGAACAGGACACCCCATACTGTATATACCTGTGTATCCCTACCGTACATTACAGCAGAGAACAGGACACCCCATACTGTATATATCTGTGTATCCCTACCGTACATTACAGCAGAGAACAGGACACCCCCATACTGTATATATCTGTGTCCCTACCGTACATTACAGCAGAGAACAGGACACCCCCATACTGTATATATCTGTGTCCCTACCGTACATTACAGCAGAGAACAGGACACCCCCATACTGTATATATCTGTGTGTCCCTACCGTACATTACAGCAGAGAACAGGACACCCCCATACTGTATATATCTGTGTGTCCCTACCGTACATTACAGCAGAGAACAGGACACCACATACTGTATATATCTGTGTGTCCCTACCGTACATTACAGCAGAGAACAGGACACCCCATACTGTATATATCTGTGTGTCCCTACCGTACATTACAGCAGAGAACAGGACACCCCCATACTGTATATATCTGTGTGTCCCTACCGTACGTTACAGCAGAGAACAGGACACCCCATACTGTATATATCTGTGTCCCTACCGTACATTACAGCAGAGAACAGGACACCCCCATACTGTATATATCTGTGTGTCCCTACCGTACATTACAGCAGAGAACAGGACACCCCATACTGTATATATCTGTGTGTCCCTACCGTACATTACAGCAGAGAACAGGACACCCCCATACTGTATATATCTGTGTGTCCCTACCGTACATTACAGCAGAGAACAGGACACCCCCATACTGTATATATCTGTGTCCCTACCGTACATTACAGCAGAGAACAGGACACCCCCATACTGTATATATCTGTGTCCCTACCGTACATTACAGCAGAGAACAGGACACCCCATACTGTATATATCTGTGTATCCCTACCGTACATTACAGCAGAGAACAGGACACCCCATACTGTATATATCTGTGTGTCCCTACCGTACGTTACAGCAGAGAACAGGACACCCCCATACTGTATATATCTGTGTCCCTACCGTACATTACAGCAGAGAACAGGACACCTCCATACTGTATATATCTGTGTATCCATACCGTACATTACAGCAGAGAACAGGACACCCCATACTGTATATATCTGTGTCCCTACCGTACATTACAGCAGAGAACAGGACACCCCCATACTGTATATATCTGTGTATCCATACCGTACATTACAGCAGAGAACAGGACACCCCATACTGTATATATCTGTGTCCCTACCGTACATTACAGCAGAGAACAGGACACCCCATACTGTATATATCTGTGTCCCTACCGTACATTACAGCAGAGAACAGGACACCACATACTGTATATATCTGTGTATCCCTACCGTACATTACAGCAGAGAACAGGACACCCCCATACTGTATATATCTGTGTGTCCCTACCGTACATTACAGCAGAGAACAGGACACCCCCATACTGTATATATCTGTGTGTCCCTACCGTACATTACAGCAGAGAACAGGACACCCCCATACTGTATATATCTGTGTGTCCCTACCGTACATTACAGCAGAGAACAGGACACCCCATACTGTATATATCTGTGTGTCCCTACCATACATTACAGCAGAGAACAGGACACCCCATACTGTATATATCTGTGTGTCCCTACCGTACATTACAGCAGAGAACAGGACACCCCATACTGTATATACCTGTGTATCCCTACCGTACATTACAGCAGAGAACAGGACACCCCCATACTGTATATACCTGTGTATCCCTACCGTACGTTACAGCAGAGAACAGGACACCCCCATACTGTATATATCTGTGTGTCCCTACCGTACATTACAGCAGAGAACAGGACACCCCCATACTGTATATATCTGTGTGTCCCTACCATACATTACAGAGAGAACAGGACACCCCATACTGTATATATCTGTGTGTCCCTACCATACATTACAGCAGAGAACAGGACACCCCCATACTGTATATATCTGTGTGTCCCTACCATACATTACAGAGAGAACAGGACACCCCCATACTGTATATATCTGTGTGTCCCTACCATACATTACAGCAGAGAACAGGACACCCCCATACTGTATATATCTGTGTATCCCTACCGTACATTACAGCAGAGAACAGGACACCCCATACTGTATATATCTGTGTATCCATACCGTACATTACAGCAGAGAACAGGACACCCCATACTGTATATATCTGTGTATCCCTACCGTACATTACAGCAGAGAACAGGACACCCCATACTGTATATATCTGTGTGTCCCTACCGTACATTACAGCAGAGAACAGGACACCCCATACTGTATATATCTGTGTGTCCCTACCGTACATTACAGCAGAGAACAGGACACCCCCATACTGTATATATCTGTGTGTCCCTACCATACATTACAGAGAGAACAGGACACCCCCATACTGTATATATCTGTGTATCCCTACCGTACATTACAGCAGAGAACAGGACACCCCATACTGTATATATCTGTGTGTCCCTACCGTACATTACAGCAGAGAACAGGACACCCCATACTGTATATATCTGTGTGTCCCTACCGTACATTACAGAGAGAACAGGACACCCCCATACTGTATATATCTGTGTATCCCTACCGTACATTACAGCAGAGAACAGGACACCCCATACTGTATATATCTGTGTCCCTACCGTACATTACAGCAGAGAACAGGACACCCCATACTGTATATATCTGTGTCCCTACCGTACATTACAGCAGAGAACAGGACACCTCCATACTGTATATATCTGTGTCCCTACCGTACATTACAGAGAGAACAGGACACCCCATACTGTATATATCTGTATCCCTACCGTACATTACAGCAGAGAACAGGACACCCCATACTGTATATATCTGTGTCCCTACCGTACATTACAGCAGAGAACAGGACACCCCATACTGTATATATCTGTGTATCCCTACCGTACATTACAGCAGAGAACAGGACACCCCATACTGTATATATCTGTGTGTCCCTACCGTACATTACAGCAGAGAACAGGACACCCCCATACTGTATATATCTGTGTATCCCTACCGTACATTACAGAGAGAACAGGACACCCCATACTGTATATATCTGTGTCCCTACCGTACATTACAGCAGAGAACAGGACACCCCCATACTGTATATATCTGTGTATCCATACCGTACATTACAGCAGAGAACAGGACACCACATACTGTATATATCTGTGTGTCCCTACCGTACATTACAGCAGAGAACAGGACACCCCCATACTGTATATATCTGTGTGTCCCTACCGTACATTACAGCAGAGAACAGGACACCCCATACTGTATATACCTGTGTATCCCTACCGTACATTACAGCAGAGAACAGGACACCCCATACTGTATATACCTGTGTATCCCTACCGTACATTACAGCAGAGAACAGGACACCTCCATACTGTATATATCTGTGTATCCATACCGTACATTACAGCAGAGAACAGGACACCTCCATACTGTATATATCTGTGTGTCCCTACCGTACATTACAGAGAGAACAGGACACCTCCATACTGTATATATCTGTGTGTCCCTACCGTACATTACAGAGAGAACAGGACACCCCCATACTGTATATATCTGTGTGTCCCTACCGTACATTACAGCAGAGAACAGGACACCACATACTGTATATATCTGTGTGTCCCTACCGTACATTACAGCAGAGAACAGGACACCCCCATACTGTATATATCTGTGTATCCCTACCATACATTACAGCAGAGAACAGGACACCCCATACTGTATATACCTGTGTATCCCTACCGTACATTACAGCAGAGAACAGGACACCCCATACTGTATATATCTGTGTATCCATACCGTACATTACAGCAGAGAACAGGACACCCCCATACTGTATATATCTGTGTCCCTACCGTACATTACAGCAGAGAACAGGACACCCCCATACTGTATATATCTGTGTCCCTACCGTACATTACAGCAGAGAACAGGACACCCCCATACTGTATATATCTGTGTGTCCCTACCGTACATTACAGCAGAGAACAGGACACCCCCATACTGTATATATCTGTGTGTCCCTACCGTACATTACAGCAGAGAACAGGACACCACATACTGTATATATCTGTGTGTCCCTACCGTACATTACAGCAGAGAACAGGACACCCCATACTGTATATATCTGTGTGTCCCTACCGTACATTACAGCAGAGAACAGGACACCCCCATACTGTATATATCTGTGTGTCCCTACCGTACGTTACAGCAGAGAACAGGACACCCCATACTGTATATATCTGTGTCCCTACCGTACATTACAGCAGAGAACAGGACACCCCCATACTGTATATATCTGTGTGTCCCTACCGTACATTACAGCAGAGAACAGGACACCCCATACTGTATATATCTGTGTGTCCCTACCGTACATTACAGCAGAGAACAGGACACCCCCATACTGTATATATCTGTGTGTCCCTACCGTACATTACAGCAGAGAACAGGACACCACATACTGTATATATCTGTGTATCCCTACCGTACATTACAGCAGAGAACAGGACACCACATACTGTATATATCTGTGTGTCCCTACCGTACATTACAGCAGAGAACAGGACACCCCCATACTGTATATATCTGTGTGTCCCTACCGTACATTACAGCAGAGAACAGGACACCCCCATACTGTATATATCTGTGTGTCCCTACCGTACATTACAGCAGAGAACAGGACACCCCATACTGTATATATCTGTGTATCCCTACCGTACATTACAGCAGAGAACAGGACACCCCCATACTGTATATACCTGTGTATCCCTACCGTACGTTACAGCAGAGAACAGGACACCCCCATACTGTATATATCTGTGTGTCCCTACCGTACATTACAGCAGAGAACAGGACACCCCCATACTGTATATATCTGTGTGTCCCTACCATACATTACAGAGAGAACAGGACACCCCATACTGTATATATCTGTGTGTCCCTACCATACATTACAGCAGAGAACAGGACACCCCCATACTGTATATATCTGTGTGTCCCTACCATACATTACAGAGAGAACAGGACACCCCCATACTGTATATATCTGTGTGTCCCTACCATACATTACAGCAGAGAACAGGACACCCCCATACTGTATATATCTGTGTATCCCTACCGTACATTACAGCAGAGAACAGGACACCCCATACTGTATATATCTGTGTATCCATACCGTACATTACAGCAGAGAACAGGACACCCCATACTGTATATATCTGTGTATCCCTACCGTACATTACAGCAGAGAACAGGACACCCCATACTGTATATATCTGTGTATCCCTACCGTACATTACAGCAGAGAACAGGACACCCCATACTGTATATATCTGTGTGTCCCTACCGTACATTACAGCAGAGAACAGGACACCCCATACTGTATATATCTGTGTGTCCCTACCGTACATTACAGAGAGAACAGGACACCCCCATACTGTATATATCTGTGTATCCCTACCGTACATTACAGCAGAGAACAGGACACCCCATACTGTATATATCTGTGTGTCCCTACCGTACATTACAGCAGAGAACAGGACACCCCATACTGTATATATCTGTGTCCCTACCGTACATTACAGCAGAGAACAGGACACCCCATACTGTATATATCTGTGTATCCCTACCGTACATTACAGCAGAGAACAGGACACCCCATACTGTATATATCTGTGTGTCCCTACCGTACATTACAGCAGAGAACAGGACACCCCATACTGTATATATCTGTGTCCCTACCGTACATTACAGAGAGAACAGGACACCACATACTGTATATATCTGTATCCCTACCGTACATTACAGCAGAGAACAGGACACCCCATACTGTATATATCTGTGTCCCTACCGTACATTACAGCAGAGAACAGGACACCCCATACTGTATATATCTGTGTCCCTACCGTACATTACAGCAGAGAACAGGACACCTCCATACTGTATATATCTGTGTATCCCTACCGTACATTACAGCAGAGAACAGGACACCCCCATACTGTATATATCTGTGTATCCATACCGTACATTACAGCAGAGAACAGGACACCCCCATACTGTATATATCTGTGTATCCCTACCGTACATTACAGCAGAGAACAGGACACCCCATACTGTATATATCTGTGTATCCCTACCGTACATTACAGCAGAGAACAGGACACCCCATACTGTATATATCTGTGTATCCCTACCGTACATTACAGCAGAGAACAGGACACCCCCATACTGTCTATATCTGTGTCCCTACCGTACATTACAGCAGAGAACAGGACACCCCCATACTGTATATATCTGTGTCCCTACCGTACATTACAGCAGAGAACAGGACACCCCCATACTGTATATATCTGTGTATCCATACCGTACATTACAGCAGAGAACAGGACACCCCCATACTGTATATATCTGTGTATCCATACCGTACATTACAGCAGAGAACAGGACACCTCCATACTGTATATATCTGTGTGTCCCTACCGTACATTACAGCAGAGAACAGGACACCCCATACTGTATATATCTGTGTCCCTACCGTACATTACAGCAGAGAACAGGACACCCCCATACTGTCTTTTTTCACTATTATTCGCCTGCACAGCGCTGTTTTGCGCTATTTTCACCACATGCCGGCGACTTTTGACTGTTTGTGGCAGCAGTGGCTGATGGGTTAAAAAGGTGCGGAGCAGCCACGGAGGACGGGACCCGACTCAAGGATATGTATGTTCCCTGTCCTTAGCATGCAGGAGCGACACACTCCGCCATCATGGCGAATGCAAAGCCAACAAATACACGGAAAACTGAGCTTTCCATCCGTTCATGAATTGCACTCATCATACAAAAGCGCAGTGACACAGGCATGGAACCAGGGTAACATTGGGCTCTATTTATTAACATTAGTTTTACTACAATAAAGTGATAAAGGCTGTTTTGTGTTGTCACATTATGTTATTATCACCTATAGTTATTACAGGGCAATTGGAGCAGAGGGCCTGATTTAGAGCCGGACGCTCTGAACGAGCGCCCGCTCTGAATCAGGGCGATTTTTTTTTTTTGTTTGCGGCCCACAGCTTATGCGAGCGCCCAAAATGATGGTCACGATGGTCAAGACCATCGCGACCATCGGGCTTGCAACGAGACCCTTGTGGTAGAGTCTCGGTGACCGCAAGCCCTGGAGTGATTTTGGCTCTATCAGAGTCAAAAACACTCCCACTGACATCACTAGTGATGTCAGTGGGGCCGGACCCAGACGGTAGGCGTTCCCATGGGAATGCCTCCGTCTGGCCAGCAACACCCCCGGCACACCCACCAAAGGGGGCGTGCTGTCACTCATCATCGACAGCACGCCCCCTTTGGTATGAGACCCATAGCGACGGCTTGACCGTCGCTATTTGGGTCTCGCGCATGCACATGACAGAGCCAGCTCCCTCTTGTGCATGCGCACTGGGCCAACATCGACCCGCTTGCGAGTGCTCAGCGCTCGCGAGTGGGTCTGAATCAGGGCCAGAATTCGTAAAATTCTACTCCAACCCCTAATTATCACTTATGTTTAGTAATGAGATGACATTTCCTATAACTGTAATGGGAAATGTGATCCGACCAAAGTTACTAACAATAACGTGAAAAAAATATCGGGGAAAGGCCCTGTGATAATAACGTCACCTGTAGGTGGCGCTATCCAGGGTCTCCCCCGGTTACTGGACTCCTGCCCTGCTCTAACGGGGAGAGAGCAGCGCCCGGAGCCGGTACCAGTAATCAGCTGTGAGGTCTAAACAGACCACACGCCGATCACTGCTACACACACCACACGCCGATCACTGCTACACACACACCACACGCTGATCACTGCTACACACACCACACGCCGATCCCTGCTACACACACACCACACGCTGATCACTGCTACACACACCACACGCTGATCACTGCTACACACACCACACGCCGATCCCTGCTACACACACACCACACGCTGATCACTGCTACACACACCACACGCCGATCCCTGCTACACACACACCACACGCTGATCACTGCTACACACACCACACGCTGATCACTGCTACACACACCACACGCTGATCACTGCTACACACACCACACGCCGATCACTGCTACACACACCACACGCCGATCACTGCTACACACACCGCACGCCGATCACTGCTACACACACCACACGCCGATCCCTGCTACACACACCACACCCTGATCACTGCTACACACACCACACGCCGATCCCTGCTACACACACCGCACTCTGATCAATGCTACACACACCGCACGTTGATCACTGCTACACACACCGCACGCTGATCACTGCAACACACCGCACGCTGATCACTGCAACACACCGCACGCTGATCACTGCAACACACCGCACGCTGATCACTGCAACACACCGCACGCTGATCACTGCAACACACACCACACGCTGATCCCTGCTACACACACCGCACTCTGATCCCTGCTACACACACCGCACGTTGATCACTGCTACACACACCGCACGCTGATCACTGCAACACACCGCACGCTGATCACTGCAACACACCGCACGCTGATCACTGCAACACACACCACACGCTGATCACTTCTACACACACCACACGCTGATCACTTCTACACACACCGCACGCCGATCACTGCTACACACACCACACACCGATCACTACTACACACACACCACACGCCGATCACTGCTACACACACCACACGCCGTTCACTGCTACACACACCACACGCCGTTCACTGCTACACACACCACACGCCGTTCACTGCTACACACACCACACGCCGTTCACTGCTACACACACACCACACGCCGATCACTGCTACACACACACCACACGCTGATCACTGCTACACACACACCACACGCTGATCACTGCTACACACACCACACGCTGATCACTGCTACACAGACCACACGCTGATCACTGCTACACACACCGCACAGTGATCACTGCTACACACACCCCACGCTGATCACTGCTACACACACCACACGCTGATCACTGCTACACAGACCCCACGCTGATCACTACTACACACACACCACACGCCGATCACTGCTACACACACCCCACACGCTGATCACTGCTACACACACCACACGCCGATCACTACTACACACACACCACACGCCGATCACTGCTACACACACCCCACACGCTGATCACTGCTACACACACCACACGCTGATCACTGCTACACACACACCACAGGCTGATCACTACTACACACA
>JAUIMM010000834.1:0-105000 GCA_031769625.1 Taudactylus pleione
CAGAAATCTGAATAAAGTGCGTGGCTGGCACTTAAGTCAGAAAATGGTGATTAGCGTTCCTAAACACCTGCAGTTTATTTGCAGGTAATTGGATTAGACCCATAGCATGGGTGAGAAAATCAATTAAAAAAATAAAGTGGGGATAGGGAATTCACGTCTGCCTGTAACTCTAAAACCAAAAGTAACCCCGTCTCAGAAAGACAATATGCCAAAGGCCATGTTTAAGATCATAAGCAGAGTACACGGGCCAACCGTTCCGACGATTTGGCAGTGTCCTGCACAAACGAATTGTGCATATACACTAACCAAACAGGTGCCAGACATATCTGGCCACAGGAACAGGTAGAGAAGTTATTGGACGCCGGTTATTGCGGCCGGCATATGGATCGGTTGGCGGTTCACCCACACACACAGGCAGATGTAATAATATCGGATATATATATCCGTATCTGCTGTGATGCACGGCCGGCGCGATGTCTGAATGTCGCTGAGCCATATTGGCTGTATACACCCGTACATGCACTGACAGTTTGTTGGCTGTACGAATGATACAGTATCATACAGTGTGTACCCAGCTTGAAACGGTTTAATACACAGTTTCCCAAACTTCGCCATTACAGTCCAGGTTTTAAAGGATATGCATGCTTAAGTCCAGATGGTTAAATTAAATTGACGGTGGTATTAAGTCACCTGTGCTCAAGCATGGATATCCTTAAAACCTGGACTGTAATGGCGAAGTTTGCGAACCTCTGGTTTAATATACAAGTCTTCTTTCCTGATCACCAGAAGGATTTGTGAAACATAGTAACCACAAAACTTCCTGATCTCTGTGGAAGGAAGATGCTACCTTTATAACAAAGGCAAGGTCGGACTTGATTATAATTCCTGCCAGGAATTTTCAAAAATGGTTCTCTTCATGGAGGCGGCTTATGGTTCATTTAGGACTTGCTTTTGCAAAGACTACCAAAATTATGGTCTCACATGCTAAAGGCTTCATAGAAAGCTCTTTAAAAAGTTAAAAAAAGGACTCATCATAGGTTATTAAATCCAAAATGTGGACAATGTGGAGGTAGCAACCAGTGTATTTTTGAACCTTTAAAATGACAATTTATGAACAGACTTTTCTGATAATGGAATATAAAAGGATACATTTTCCATTCTGCAGTGACCAGATTAGATATAAAAAGAGGAAAAAGCGTCCTGCATATCGCATTGCATTGTCCTTTTATATGTGAGGAGCCCACCACCTTTGTCAGAATAAAGCCGAAGAATAGAAGGAACAGAAGTCTTTTTTTCTGTTTTTTGCTGATCTTCCTAGTATCACGGAACAATTTCCTGTCAGAATTTTTCCTTACTTAGATCCTTCAAAAAGAAGAGAACAGATGCAGGTGTTCGGAGATTTACGCAATATAAGATAGTGTGGCTTTCATGGTTACAATGGAATATGCCATGCCTATAGTGACCATCAAATATTGGCCTGAAAGCGCATGCATCTACTAGTAGCGATTTGTTTGTTTTTTGTTACTATACTGTTAAAAAGGAGGTTGACATTGGAACTCATTGTTTCAAACATCAGCAAACCGGTCATACAATCCTATTCTTTGCAGAACATTTTTTATTTATTTTTCATTATTTTCAGAGGTTGCCTGATAAGTTTCAGCGCAAGTGAAACGCATTAATAACAATGGAGTATTGCTTGTTGACGTCAGCAAATGACTGAACGTACAAGCGCACAATAACCACAGCTTGTCAAACGTGATCAAATCAACATGCGGTGTGCTGGTGTTTGAGCTGGTTATTCAAATCTCAGTGGGTACCCAGCCCCAATGTTGTAATGTCTGAAGCTTATAGGTTTCTTCAAATTTGCTATTATAGTCACTAGAAAATGTCTATAGCGTGAAAAAGACATGGTTGAGAAAACGGGATCGGTATGATATAGCGCCTGACCTATGTCCGGTGGTTCAAATCCCGACGCCGGAAGACAGTCAGCGTTGAAGATCCCGACAGGGGATTAAGGTAAGTAACACTAACCCTACCCCCCACCAAACCCTCCTCTTAGGGGTGTGCCTAACACTAACCTCCCCCCTAGTGCCTAACCCTAAACGCCCCCGTCAGTGCCTAAACCTAACGACCCCCCCCATTCCCGCAGCCTACGTCTAACCCTCCCGTGGGGGTGCCTAACCCTAACCTCTCCCCGGAGGTTCTTAAACCACCCTTTCCCTAGCCTGACCCTAACCCTCCCCCAGGAGCCCTTAACCTAACCCTCCCCCCGCCTGCCGCCCGGCTTGCCTTCGTTCACTATGCTGGGAGTCAGGCTCCCGGCGTAGGTATAATGATAGACGTCGAGATTTCGACGCCTCTCATTAGACCCCTGCCGGGATTTGACAGGAAGCCGGCTGTCGGCATTTTGACAGTCGGCTTCCTGACTGCATCCTGAGAAAACAGAAGAGTAGTCAGTACAGTGATTTCAGACTGTACTGCCAGCAACTTGGTTAATGCAGCATATTTACAATTATAAAGCAATAAAATTGAAACCTACAACTTCTAATACTGTCACTAAGGCATGGCTCATACAATAGTGTCATGTATCTTAAAGAGAAAGAAGAAAGTTCTGCAAATTACTCTTCCATTATCACAAAATGTATGATGCAATAAGCCGGCACAGGATGCAAACTGTGTAGATCATTTAATAATGGTTCCAAATATGAATATATTCTACTTTAAAACATCCATCAATATTAGTATTGCTATATATTTACGTATAGAATACTATACAATAGAGATCATTTAGGATTTATTCTACCGAATATAGTGACCCACCGACCCCAGTACAAAGTGAAATTTAACGGTTTCCATACTTAACAGTGGTGATGGTAATATCTATTTAAGTGACAATGTAGGCACCTGTCACCAGGACTTTGAGGCAACCAGGAAAGAACACACAAGCAAACTAAATAAGGAGAGACCTGGTACAACAGTAACAAATCAGATTATGGTAAAATCACAATACAGACCTAGCAACATAGGAAATCCTGATAAAGATTAACCACAATTATATGCAAAACTGCAACAGAGCACTTCTAGTAATTCATATTATATACCAGGGATGTAGTGTTCATTCTAGCACCCTGCATCTGTTACAACCCGTGCAGTTACTCTTTCCTGCCTGGGGTGTCGCTCTCTGCTATGGGGCTTCTAGCAGTCAGCTGATGCAACAAACTACTGAGATACTGACCAGAGTGTGCTAAAAGCATCAGAACAGAGGGCCTGATTCAAAGCCGCTCGTAAGCGGCCGCTCGTTCGCTCTGAGCGATGTTCGCACAACTGCACATGCGTATGGGTCGTAATGCGCATACCAGTCATTGCGGTCGGAAATCGTGCGCTCGCAAAACAGCGAGGGGCTACTAATTTGATTGACAGAATGTACCGTTTGTGAGTGGTAACAGGGGAAGGTGCTTGAAAACGAGGGAGTGGAGATCCGAACACAGGCGTGCCAAACGGTGAAAAGGGCGTTTAATGGGAGTGCATAATTAGTAAAGGAGCGTCATCGACCACGTCACTTGGTTGTCTTTTAGCCTGAACTGCTCGCAGTGATTGCGGTAAGAAAAACCTACCACAAGCACTGCGAGCAGCTCAGATGCGTTTCGATGTTCCCAATTAATCTAATAAATACCGGAGATGACGTGTGATGCGAACGGCAAAGGGGCGTCTTTACAAAATAGCGAGCGCATTTTTCGTTCACTCGCACAGACAGAGGCGTCAACAAACAGCAAAGAGCGAGCGCTCAATTTAAATAGCCAGCCCCTTTTTTGGAACGACCGACCGCAAATAGCGTCCGGGTCTGAATCAGGCCCAGAGAGCGACACCACAGACAAGAAAGAGGAACTGCATGGGTTGCGAACACTAGGGATACCATATAAAGCAAGGTCTAATATAAAGACTAGGTAGGAAAAAGGTACACTATGCTGACTAAACTTTTAAACTTTGTTCATTAAACTATACTTGGAAAACGATAGACACCTATGTGTTATAACTGCATTCTACTATTATATTTATTTCACAAGCACCCAAGGCATGATTATTATATATAATATTATATTTTATAACCAAAGTTAATAAAATATTAAAAGGACTCAACAGTTACTATCCATTATCATTGTTTTGGCTTCTTGAAAACTTTATGCAAGAGCCCCTGTCATCCCAATACAACACTATTACTGGAGACAGTCGTCCGCTCTGCAAAAAACAACATGTAATTAACTATCACAAGATGTGTCTACATGACATAGGAAAGGACCTTTACAGAGTCATTTCCCCTCACCTTAATCTACAGCAGTAGAGAATCATTTTAAAACTATTAGAATACAATCAGAGGGGTGGATGCAGGGTTGGGTGCATTTTATGTTAAATACCGTAGGGGTAAACCCTCCCACCCCGTGCAGTGTACTCGTGCTGCTGCTGTTCTATTTACGACGTACTGACCTAAGCACTCCCTTACCATACAAGATAAACTCCGGCGCTGATTTTAGTGTTTATAAATGTGACTGTGCTTAAGAGCACATTAAATGTGTATAAATAGTTTCCAATCTTCCTCTTTACTCACTTTACGTGAGTTGTGCACACAAGGAGATATGTCCATAACAATAGTTCAGGTGTGAAAGAAATTAATTTTATTGTAAACTAGTTGAAGTACCCGGCGTTGCCCGGGTTTAAATCTTCAAGTTATTACGTTTTATTATGGGATGCAGTGTTCTCCCCAGAATTTTTTCCAGCCGGGTGGCATCAAGAAGTAGCCGGGTGGGGGGCCTTCGCAATTATGCGCGCGCCGGGAAAAGGGGTATCTCCCTTACCAATCCAGCCCGACAGGTCTCAGGCTGCTCCCCCACTAGCTCTCAGTCAAAAGTGCTCTTTATACATTGCCCCCTGTAGTTTTCCCCCCTTTATACATTGTCCCCTGTAGTTTTGCTTTGCCCTTATGCAGTGTGCCCAGGCTGAAGTAGTGCCCCTATGCAGTGCAACCAGACTGGCCCCCTATGCAGTGCCCCCAGGCTTAAATGGTGCCCCTTATGCAGTGCCCCCAGACCCAGCCCAGAACTTACCTTAACATGTTTGGCGCTCCCACCACTGCCTCGCTTTGACTGGATCTAATAGATCCAGCAGGCGTGCATAGCAGGCTCCTCGCGTCGCGGGTGATGTCATGACGTCACCCGCACAGTGCATCACTGGGAATGCTTGACTCTGAAGCAATCGGAGGCTTCTTTAGCCTCCGGTCGCTTCAGAGGCCAGCATTCCACAGCAGGGGTCGGTGAGGGTGACCGGGAATCCGGCAGGAGAAAATGTCGGGCGGTAGGCTGTTTCTGCCGGGCGAAGCGCCCGCAGAAAACAGCCTGGGGAGAACACTAGGTTGTCATCCAAATCCATCCAGTGGAAGGCCCAGAGCAAGCTCTTTGGGTCAAAGTTCTGGCCAGTGTACACCGACGGGAGGTCCGACCGGGACCTCAACCCCCTAGTAGGTCTTCTGGGATACAATGTTGTACCCTGAAGTTTTCGTCCAAATCCATCCAGTGGAAGGCTCAGAGTAGGCTGCCCGGGTTAAAGTTCTGCCCAGCGTACAACAACAGGAGGTCCGACCGGGACCCTAACGCCCCTAAAACCTGGCCAGGATCTAACTGGACCACCTCGTGTTGGCTTCATCCCAATCGGTGCAGGGGTGCCCGAATGCATAACTGGGCAAACAAACAGACCAATGAATTTAATATATAAGATTTGTCGCTATGTGGTCTAATACCTTACTTTTTTATACTAAATAGCTTTATGTTCGCCAACATAGAAACAAAAACTTGTTTCATATATACAGAAGATTATACAGTATATAAGATGCAAATATGTTTTGAAACTCATCAACTCCTATAACAGACAATGACTAATAGAATAAAATACATTAAACTAGGCAGTTGAATGTAAACAAATCAGGTAATAAATATACTTAAAATGTGACTAAATTCAAAAGAAGAAAAAAAAGCACAAAAACAAAATTTACAAAAAAAAAAACCAAAAAAACCCAGAAGGTTTCACTTATTTGGAATTTTGCACCGACTCAAAAGACAAAGTCTACAGGGTATACAGGGTACCATTTATCCACATTTAATGCGTTTACACAAAGTCCCATTTATAAACAGTAAAATAAGCGCCGGAGATCTTGGCTTGTATATCCTTCTTTGGAAGCCATTTGGGAAGCCTCAGTTTATCTCTGCTGCGCCAGTCATTTCTGCTGACCCCATACTCTGCTAGTGACTGCACATCCTTTCCACTCCACCTATCTAACTATAAGGAGGAGTAACTGGAAAATGCATCCGATTGTACATAGGTATAGGTGCGCAAGTAGTGTGCACAGTACGTTAGGTGTGCAGAAGAAAAGCACACTTCAGCCCTAGAACGTCTCTTCTCTCCCCCAGTAACAACCAAATGTGGAAAAGAAAAAAAAAACCTAGCATGGATATACAGGTAGGTAATGAAAGTAATATTACAATTACTGCAGAACATCACACTTTACTGTAAAAACCACATGCCATCAAGCATGTCTTCCTGTACACAATAACATTCCCACATCTCAAAGCTTTGCACAGAGTTAAATCGCTTGGTAAAACAGGAAATCATACAATTTTCCATGAACATTTGGCTAGCAGGGATGGTCTGATTTTACATGTTACCATCAACAGATGCTGACTATTCAAAACATAGCATATTATAAAGGGGACATCTGAGGTGTCTGGTGTCCGCCATGAAATAAACACTGCACATTGCTCAGACTTACTACAAGCTGCAGAGGCATTTGTGCCTGTCCTAACCTGCACATGGAGACAGTGTGAGATGTGGGACACTATTGCTAAATGCAAAACAACATTCTTACAATATTCAACACTAACCCCCTTATACTACTTTGTTTAATACATTCATGAAATGCAATTAACATTTTTTGGGCGTCAATGTAGCAATTCAGTTGTTTTTTGGCGCCCATTAGTTATCGCACTTGTCCAGCATAATTAGGCGAGACTTAGCCACGTATAGCCACTAAACCTGTCTAAAGTCCCGGTTAGGACACCCAAGCTGCCAAACTACCGACTTTTCGCACATTTCTGCTCACCTCCTTAGGAGGGAATAAGCAGAAATGCTGGCGCTTGTTCGGGCCCAAACGGAGCAACAATTTAATTGCTCCATCGGGCTCCCGTCACTGACAGCTGCTGGCCCTAAAAATGTAATTACCCCCATGGAATATTTAATGGATCACTAACTTAGGCATCTTTATACATTCTGTACAAGAAATGTTCTTGTTAACTCTTTTGTGCGATACATTTTTGTACAGTGAGCACATGGATCAAACAGAAGAAAAGTCTGCGTATCCATTTAGGGGATCTGCATAGCAATCCCACACCCTGCCCAATTTCAAAAGGGCAGAACGCGCCCTACCCTTTTGGTGGCGCCCAGCTAAAACATGCCGGGTGCCGTCCCCACCCACGGGCCAGTGTCCCACAGGTGGGAAAAATTGCGGTGCATACCGATCTCGCAGGTGAATAGATGACAGGAGAGCTTGAGGGCAGCCAGGGATGTTCGTAAGTGCTGGGCACACTCCCAAGAATAATGCCAGACGTCTTAAAGACACGCCATTTTTATTGTGACCATGCCCCCTTTTTGGGAGAGTGCAGGAGTGCCCCTTTCTAGGTTCGGCACCGGACCGAGCATGAACACTATCTGATTATCTCAATAGTGACCAGGTCATTATGGTCATAATGTTGACAGTCAATTTCTCAGGTATTCCCTACCCCCCAAATCTACTACTGACAATTTCACTGTCGACATGTCATATGGCAACATTTTGTCCATGTCGACATTTTACAGGCATCAACATGTTAGTACGGAGATTATGAATGTCAACATACTGACTACATGCTCCATCTGACAGCTGGCTATGCGGAAAATGACCTCATACACCCATGATAGAGAACACTGACACAAGCATTAATTTTACTATATTTTATATTGGGATTAATGCTTCATTGTCTCATCCATTTCTGGAACAGAATAGATCACACATAAGGGCCAATCCAATTGTTTTAACATGTCTACATTCCCCGACGCGCTATTCAATTGTCGCTGCCGATGGGCGCCCGTATTTCTGCTCGCTCCCACCTGAGGTGATGAGCAGAAATTGAGGAATAGTTGGACGCTCTAACAAGGACTTAAATCATAACCAGAGCTAAACCAGGTGCATTGGGCGAAACACATGCAAAAAGTAACGGGCTCCAGCCGGCGCAAACCAAATTAATATCGCCCTGTTTAGGTGATGGAGACCACAGCGTAAAAAAACTATTGGCTCGCCCCCATACAATAAATAAGCCAATGTAAAAGAAGATTACACTAAGGTGCCTATGATAACCTTTTGACCTATAAGTGATACATGAATAGGAAAACGCACACCAAAATATTTTGTCTACATAAATGCATAGTAATAAATGGTAAAGAAGGTGAACAAAAACCACTTGCTGACATAGCATAGCAGACAGACTCCAGCCCAGACTATCCGCAGCATACTCTTTGCCTACAAATTTCCCTACTGTCCTAGCTCCTTCTACAGAGATAGATTTACAGAATACAATGTCAAAGTATGTCTATGTTCCACATCATATGAATCAGTGACTATATTCAGCAAAGGAATATAAAAAATTCCAACATAGTCAAGAAACGGACGAGGATAACCTCTCCATGGAGAAACTTGCCACCAATTGTCTTTAAAAGACTACATAGCACTGCCTCTCTCTACATTAACACCCTATAGAACTCAGCCAGCTATATTCTTAGCATAAAAGCACATTAAAGTGTAATAATTCTATCATAGGTCACTCTCTTTATAATACCAATCTTGGCCTGTGGTTTGTAATTAGTTATACAATGCTCACCATTTAGAATGCCTGCTTTAGGGACCTTACTCATTGGCTTTTAAATGCTTTATAACATATACATTTCCAAAACAATTACACACAAACCCATGAAAAATAAAAACTCTAAAAAAGGTGGGTACACAGACGATATTCCGCCCGATCCAACATATCGGCCGACATATCGTAAAAATCAGGCAAATGTGTACCCACTATGTCGGGCAATGCGCTCAGCCTTTTTAAGCAATAGGAATAAAGTGATTAGTCTCATTCATCTGTCTTCATAAAGATCTTCTCCAAAGCTAAAGAAGATGCCACCTACATTCCAATCACTGTAATCAAACCAAGAACAGATGAGCAAGAAGTAGAGGGCGAGAACCTAAAGCTGGGGAAGGAACCTGGCATCAAGATTGTCAATTTAGACAAGATCCTGCAATACATGAAAGATAAAATGCAGGACATTCATTCCTGCACTCCAATAACCATCTAACCACACACAAAAACGGAAGTGATCTTTGTTGAGAAGTACAGCCAGCGAAGCAGATGAATGCAGCAGCCTATATGCAGATTGATGAACATGCCTCTTGGATGTATGAATATGCCATTTTCATTTACCACCAACTGGGCAGCCAGTGATCATAGAAATATCGGTCATCTTCCAGTAGAATTTACTAAGCCTGATGATTATGATCTGATACAATTCAATCAGATCATTAATGGGTATTGTGATTATTGGAATACACATGCTGCCTAATTTCTGCTGTATTATTGCAGTGGGTACTGCCAGCACAAGAGCAAATGTATTAGTGCATGGCACATGAGATTACACTCAGATTTTTTTTTATATTATGCAAGCAAAGTACAGTAATTAGTACAGTGATTTATCTACACAGAAAAGCTCCTCAAGTCCAGAAATGTAGCTCGGCTAAACATACTGCGGAAACTGCTCCTTTTTGTGTTAATGGTAATAATGGTGGTACCATAAAAATAAAGAACAAGCTGCAACGAGTACATACATTTAGGAGATGAGGGTAACACAAAAGCTGTGACTGAAGACGACAGAATTATGCATTGGATCAATGTGGCAAATACAAAATTGTTATTTTGAAACTTTTTTTTAAACTATATTTAAAAATGTATATGGTTTACAGTGATTACAATAGTATATTTAACTTTCCAAACTGTCAGAAGAGGCATAGCTAGCAGAAAATAGAAATGTGCTTTCCTTCAATAAAAACGCTCAGGGCTTTTCTTTAGTGTATGTAATATAATTTAAGTTACAATATTCACTCCGTTTGGAACTTAACACTATTCTACATAAAACACACAAATATCAAGTTACAGGGAAAAACATTTCTGTAATTCACCCCTTTCCAGAAAACTCCCTACTGCTATGAGCACAATCATCTGTAATTACTGCTGCAAGTCTTTTCAGGCAAGTCTCTACCAGCTTTGCCCATCTGGACACTAGTTTATCTCATTTTCCTTTGCACCATTGCTCTAGTTCCATCAGGTTTTCAAAGGATTCCAGATTCTAGCGATTAGACTTTCAACACAGGGACGTATCTACCCATTGCCCAGGATGGCACTCGCCAGGGGCGACGGCCAATGGAAGGCTCCATCCGGGGGTGCCATCCATGGCCAGTGGGTAGAATCAAGACAGGGCCGCCTGTGGCTCGGCAGCTCCTCAGTGCAGCAGCAATAGCAGCAGCAGATATGACGCACACGACGTAATGATGTCACGCACGCCTTGTTAGAATAAATAAAGCTTTTTTTTTTTTATGTACCAGGCAGCTGCTGGCAAGCGACGGCAGCTGCATGGACCTTGACATCTAGGAACTTCCTAGATGTCAAGGTCCGGGCAGCAGCCATCGCTTGCCGGCGGCTGCCTGGTAGGTACAGAAAATGAATAAAGCTTTGTTTGTTTTTTTTAACAAGGCGCGCGTGACGTCATGACATCATGTGCGCCTCATCTCTGCTGCTGCACTGAGGAGCCGCCAAGCCACAGGCTGAAGAAGTCGGTAACAATTTGTGGGCAGCAGGGAACTGGTGGCTGGATGGTGGGGGCCAGGGACTGGAGCCGGGGACTGGATGCGGGGGGGGGGGGGTCAGGGACTGGAGCTCAGTATTACAGGCAGGCTAATGGCTGGGGAGACAGGAGGGTGATGGCTGGGGAGACAGAAGTGGGACTGGGGAGACAAAAAGGGGGCTGCCTAAAGATACAGAAGGGGTTGCTGGCTGATAAAACATGGGGGTTGGCTAGGGATACAGAAGGAGGGCTGACTGTAGAGATGTTATAAGTACAGAGTAATTATTCCAAAAATATGGGGGGGGGGGGCCACAAGTCCATTACTTTGCCAGGGGTGCTCGGACCTCTAGATGCACCCCTGTTTAAACATGCCACTATGTGGCATTTCATTATATGGTCTTCATCTAAAAGGGGCCCATACAACAGTGCTGGATTACCACAATTCTCCGTTCTGCAGACGTCGGTGCTGGGGGACGGTGGATTTCCAAAATGTTGAAAAAATCTTGATTTCTCAAAACAGACCCAAATATTGTCAGAATCAGCAAGACTGGGATTTTAAATTTCCCCGATCTGCTAACGAAACGCTGATAGATGTCCGCAGATCAATGGCTTTGGTCGCCAATTGGTGGATCGAGTCGGCATCGGCAGAACTGGGAATAGCAGCTTAGGTGTATGGGAGCCCTTAAGCCATCTTGGAGTTTATCTACTTTGGTAACTTTCGCTGCTGGAAAAATCTCCTAGGCTCTAGGTCTGTTGCATAGTGCAGCCATCCATTTTGCCCTCTATTTTGTCACGTTTTCCAGACCCTGAAGGAAAGAAGCCTTCACACAGGATTATGCTTCGGACACCATGCCGCACAATGCGAACGCATTCTTTGGATGATGCTGAGAGATAGCCTCTCAAAAAAAAAGTTCAGTCTTTGCCGCATCAGATCGTAGTTATCTCCCAACACCTTTGCATGTGGCTCAACTTTCAACAATGATTTTTACCATTCCACAAAGCGAAAATATATGAAGTGTCTGAGCTATTGTTGTCCCCATGGACAGCAGCTGTCAGACTTTCCTAATAACGCTCCTTCTTGCACAGATACTGCATTTAGAAGGAACGCCTTATCCTAGACAATGTCACACCATTCTCACAATTTCTCTATAATGCACTGAACAGTGCTGTACAGGATTTTAGGAAGCTTTGAAATATTCTTACATCCTTCTGACTGGTGATTTAAAATAAACTTTTGTCACATTTGGTTTAATATCCTTTGATCTTCATAATAAAGCTTTTGCGTGGAATTGCATTATAGAACTATGGGATCTTTTGAGACCAGTGTTTTAAATAAAATCTCAAATTAAAAATCACCTATTTTAAAACTGTTATACTAAAATCAATTTGCCATTTTCATCTATGCCATCTTTCGAGACCTTTCAATTTATTTAGGTATATACCGGTTGTATACGGGATGTAGCCGGCATCCCAGCATGTGGGATGCCGACGGTCTAAATATCGGCACAGAAATCGCAGCACCAGCATCCCGACGGTAAGTATCGGGGTGTCCCGAACGCCGGCATCACATAACCATCCCATGAGAACAGACAGGCAGTAATGTCACTGCACATTCATTGCCCAAGTCAATCTAATGCCAATATAAAACCCTGGGTGTGCATCTTGGTACCGTAACCACTGAGCACAATATAAAAAACACATTTTTGCTTTATTATTTTGGCACACGCAGTGCTCCGTAGTTTTCAGTTGCCAACAGGCCCGGTGTCAAATCATGCGACATTCAGCTACAGACTTCACAACAGAAGAATATGGACAAGTGCCCAGGTTCTCAGTTTTTTGATATTTAAAAATCCAAAATTTGAGACAACCATTTATTTTATTTTCATGATTGTATGTATATGTATACTCAAAATATTAGCTACAGCCATTTGGGTGCCACAGACTTTCATAAATTAAAACTGTAAATCACTTACAAAAAGGCTGTCTAACCAAAAATCACTAATATCACTCCTATTCTCAAGCTAATACAGCAGCTACTAACAGCTGGGTGGTATTTACACACCATACATCTCAGGATAGCTCTCCAGTCAATCCATGATTAGGGCCAAATAAACAAAACTGGTTTCTTACTAGTGGAGAAAGCAGATCAGGTGACAAGGACCACAAGCGGCACGTGCGTTTTCCATAATCAGTTCACTACATATGTGGTGCCCAGATCTACTCGTAGATCACGCCAGTAGCACTCATATAGCTCTATTGTGTAAGGCACAGGTTCTGAAACTCAGTCCTCAGGACCCCAAACAGTGCATGTTTTCCAGGTCTCCTCACAGAATCAAAAGTTAAATAATTAGCTCCACCTGCAGATCTTTTAAAATGTGTCAGTGAGTAATGAATACACCTGTGCACCTGCTGGGTGACCTGGAAAATGTGACCTGTGTGGGGTCCTGTGGACAGAGTTTGAGAACCACTGGTGTAAGGTATACAAATTTAGGGGCAGATATAGAGTGCTTTCTATGCCAGGTTACACAGCATAAATCTCATATGAAGTCACTCTGCACACACCTGTGCAGTAAGGGTGCGCACGTGCATTTGAGAACACGTCAACCGGATCACAGATAGATATACACCTGAGAAAGACATATTTGCAAAGGTCATTGGCAGGTGCACATTTCAGTGATTATTGTCACCTGCACTAGTGAAACGCCTGTTTTTTAATGCACAACAGACAGTGATATGGGTGTTTTTCATTGTTTGGACACATAATATTGTTGTGAACGTATGTTAGCTTTTTTTTGGTGTGGTTTCGGCTGTACTATAAATTTTTTAAATATTATTACGGCCTAACAGAGAAAGCCGGTTTTGCAAGCAAGCATGTTAGATATCCCGGCTGCTTATGCTATTGGTAACAACCTGCCTGTATCCTGTGATGCGTACACCTCAGTATAAGGGTGTAAGTAGCTATTTTCAGTGTCAATTTTCTCCAGTATTGAAAAATATATAGACTTTATAGCAGAACATATATTATACATATGCCACATTTCAATTACCTTAGTTCTCAGTAAATGACGAGAGATAGTGATATAAGCATAATCCCAAGAACAAAAAGAAAAGTGCAAATATTACAGCTCCTGAGCAATGAAGAAAATAGTGACTAAGCTGACACTCCCATACTTGTCGTCACAGTGAAATAAAACGCAAAAGGAATTCGAAGATCGATTTGTACAAGGAATTAGGTCTGCAACTAAGAAGGAAGAAAAAACATTGTAATTTTATGTTTCTTTAAAGGTTTGGACTATAAATAATGGACAATATGCATTGTGTATCTCGTGATTTTGACAAAGACAACAAGCATGCTCTTTATAAAGACTGGTTCTCATGAGCTGTGCCACGTTATCTTTACCTTATTGTACTAAGAGTACAGTCAAAATTCCTGATCTTCATAAGACGACACAGCATTAAATTTCAGTTCAGTTATTAGGGCTGACTTAATTCCCAATAGAAACTTTTAGATAACAATAAAAGGTAAAATACATTTTCTTCATTAAACAGACATTCCATGGCAGCACTGGCAAACAAAATAGAATTTACAGATGAGCTTCAACCCCTCTCCCATCTTTTGGACAGTATCCGGATGAGAGAGAATACAAGACAAATAGCCATCAGTCAGTTCCACTGTTGTGTCTTCACTTGCCCTACCCTTAAACCAGGGAAGGGGAACCTCAGGCCTGGGGGCCGTTTAAGGCCTGCAGAATCATTTGGTCTGGCCCGCTAAGCTTTTTCTGCTAGCCTAGAATGGCACCCTGCAGCCAGAATCTATGCAAAAGTGCCGCCTGGAGTGTCCTTAAGATGCTTCAGACGGTCACACCACTGCCCTTACAGCTCCCCGGAGTATCCTCAGGATGCTCCGGGCATTGCTGTAATCACCGGCGATTGTGGCTACGCCCCTGTGTGGAGTCACATGGAGGGGCGTAGCCTGCACTGGCCCACGAATAGTGTTATATATATCAAACTGGCCCTCGGAAGAAATGACGTCCCCCACCCCTGCCTTAAACTGTAGGGCAGCACTTTTCCTTAAAGCAAGACTACTATACTGTGAGTCAAACTCTACCTGCCCAGTTAATAAAGCATCTACTTCCTACCACAGCAATCTGACACTAGTGAATAGTTTCCTCCCATTCCTATAAAGTAATAAAAAAGGAGGACATTTTGATAATATACATACATACATACATATACACACACACACACACACACACACACACACACACACACAGCCTTTATAAACTATTTTGTGAATTTATAGTTAGGACAGAGAATAGAAAGAAGCAAGAGACTTTTTTTTTTTTTCTTTTTTACTATATTGTTTTATATACAACATAAAACGCCAAAAAAAAAAAAAAAAAAAAAATATTTCACATCTCAGCCTCTAGACCGGAATCTGAATTGCTTTATTGGTTTGGATAATAAAATATCCTCAAACCTTGAGTATACCGGTCAAAAAAATGTTTACAAAATAACCAGGAGTACAAAGGAAAGATTATAATTGGACAGGCATCTGTTTGAGCAGACGCTAGCATAAAATACTCCGTCTGGCGCATTTCTGAAGGGGAAGGATGTTATCCATCAAACATTTGCTTGAGAGATCATATTTTCCACAGTTACAGTGGAAAGTTAGCACCTAGAGATTCAGCTGAGAACTAAAGTCCTGACCCTTGTCATGCTGGGTTAAACATAAATACTCTGTTTAGCATTAAACAAAATTAGCCATTTAGACAACAAAAAACAATGTTACTTGCACATAAAAGGTGACAAGTACTAAGAGCCAAGAGAAATAAAATTCCTATAGCTACTTATAGGGTACGTACATATTTAAAGTCTTCTACAACAAATATTGCCATCAGACTCTGGGCCTGATTCAGAGGCACACGCAGTTTGCGTGCGCTCGCTCTGAATCAGGGCGTTTTGTTTTTTTTCTGGCCTCCAGACCGCTCGCTTGTGCGAGCGGCCTGGCCATCAGGCTTGCAGCGGGACCCTGCGGAAGGGTCTCGGCTCCCGCACGCCTGAATGGGCTTCCTGCTCCAATAGATCAGGAAGTCCACTACTGACATCAAGAGTGATGTCAGTAGGGCCGCCCAAACGGCAGGCGTTCCTAAGGGAACACCTACGTTTGTGCAGCCACCCCCCCTCCCCACCTACAAAACGGGGCGAGCTGTCAATCAACATCGACAGCCGACCAGTCTTGTAGTGAGCCCCGGAGTGACGGAGCTGCTGGGGCTCGCACATGTGTACGCCGGAGGTGGCGCAGGGGCCAAACATCGACCTGCTTGTGAGCAGGTCTGAATCAGGCCCTCTACTCAACCACCATGTACCGCTAGGAATACTAGTAAATATTTCATTAGTCTTAGCAGAGATATCATTATTTATACAATGATTTGATCAATTAACATACTATAGAAAATGGGATTTTGGTACCTACCGGTAAATCCTTTTCTCTGATTCCACAGGGGACACTGGAGGTGCTTACGCTGGGGTATAGAGGCGTGGATAGCTGGAGCCGGCACTTTAAATAATTTAGAAGTGTGAAGCTCCTCCCCCTCTATGCCCCACCAGCCCTCAGTTTAGAAAATGAAGACCGAGAGGAGATGGAGAACAAGCGGAGTGAAAGGGAGAGAAGAACACACAATAATCAAAACATACAACATACGGAACAAATCGAACAGGCAGGCGAAGAGCGCTGAGGTGGGCGTCCAGTGTCCCCTGTGGAATCAGAGAAAAGGATTTACAGGTAGGTACCAAAATCCCATTTTCTCTTTCATCCACTAGGGGACACTGGAGGTGCTTACGCTGGGGACGTCCCAAAGTTTTCCCCACGGGCGGGAGCGCTCTGCGGCGCCTGCAGAACAAGGCGGCCAAAACGGGATGCCGAAGTAGCAAACGTATCAAACTTGTAAAACCTGACAAACGTGTGAACTGAAGACCAAGTAGCCGCACGGCACAATTGTGACGTGGAGGCTCCTCTACCGGCCGCCCATGACGCACCCACAGAACGTGTGGAATGAGCAGAAATGGAGGAAGGAGGACGACGGTCAGCACTATTATAAGCCTGATGAATAGTCAGCCGGATCCAACGTGCCAAAGTCTGCTTAGATGCCGGCCAACCCCTCCGAACAGCATCATAGAGGACAAAAAGCGACTCAGATTTACGGAGAGACGCCGTCCTGGCAACATAGATGCGGAGAGCCCTAACCACATCCAAGGTAGAAGACCCACCAGAGTCCTCCAGCAACGACGGTACGACAATAGGCTGATTGATATGAAAAGCCGACACAACCTTGGGAAGAAAGGAGGCTACCGTCAGGAGTTCCGCCTTATCCTCATGAAACACAAGGTAAGGTGGCCGACAGGACAGAGCACCCAATTCCGAAACACGACGAGCCGAAGCGAGAGCCAGGAGGAGGACAGTCTTCCAAGACAAGTACTTAAGATCAACCTCCTCCAAAGGTTCAAACATGGGCGACTGAAGAAACCGAAAGCACTAAGTTTAGGTCCCAGGGAACTATCGGAGGTACAAAAGGAGGCTGCACCCGCAAGACTCCTTGAAGAAACGTCTGCACCTCAGGAATGAGGGCCAATTTTCGTTGAAAGAAAATGGAAAGGGCAGAAACCTGCACCTTTAGAGTTCCTAGCCGAAGACCAGAATCCAGACCAGTCTGAAGGAAAAGCAGAAACCGGGACAACCGAAAAATTCTAGACGGCAGACCCCGACTGGAACACCATGAGATATAAGCACGCCAGATGCGATGATAATGCGCAGCCGAAACTGGTTTCCTGGCACGTAGCATGGTAGGAATAACCGCGTCCGGGATGCCCCTGCGTCTTAGGATATCGGTTTCAAGAGCCACCCCGTTAAACGCAGTTGCGCCAAATTGGGGTGTACGAATGGGCCCTGCTGTAGAAGATCCGGGCGTAGAGGAAGGGGCCACGGATCGTCTGACAATAGGGACCGAAGGTCCGAGAACCAACTTCTCCGAGGCCAGTTCGGAGCTACAAGAATTACAGAGGCTGTTTCTTGTTTTATCCTTTTTAGAAGACGAGGAAGAAGCGGAATCGGAGGGATAAGGTAAACAAAGTCGTAGATCCACGGACTTGTCAGGGCATCTACCGCTGCCGCCTGCGGATCCAGAGTTCTTGAGACGTATACTGGGAGCTGACGATTCAATCGCGACGCCATGAGGTCCACCTGAGGACATCCCCATCGACGTATCAGCGCGTTGAACACCTCTGGATGAAGCATCCATTCCCCGGGATGCATAACCTGTCGACTCAGGTAATCCGCTTCCCAGTTGTCCACACCCGGTATGAATACCGCCGACAGGATTACTGACTGTCTTTCGGCCCACCGAAGGATCTGAGTTACTTCCCGCATAGCCATGCGACTCAGAGTCCCTCCTTGGCGGTTGATGTAAGCGACGGCCGTCGCGTTGTCGGACTGAACTCTTACCGGACGAGTCTTTAGCAAGTCTTTTGCCTCTATCAGAGCATTGTAAATCGCTCTGAGTTCCAACACATTTATGGGCCACTTTTGTTTTGGACCATCGACCCTGAAAGTGATGATCGAGGACTACTGCTCCCCATCCTCGAAGGCTGGCATCTGTTGTTACGATGATCCAGTCCCACACTCCGAATCTTCTGCCCGCTAACAGATTAGTGGATTGTGTCCACCAAAGAAGGGCCACTCTGGTACCGGGGCTCAGACGGATCTGTCGATGAAGAAGCAGATGAGACCCTGACCCCTGTGATAGCAGTTCCAGCTGAAACACCCTGGAGTGGAATCGGCCGAACTGTAGCGCCTCGAAAGCTGCTACCATCTTCCCCAAGAGGCGCAGACAAAGAAGCAGGGACACCTTTCTTGTTCTGAGGACCAGCTGAACTAACAACCGGATATCCCGGGCCTTGTCTATTGGAAGAAAAATCCGTTGTGAGGCCGTATCCAAGATCATGCCCAGAAACAGAAGTTTCTGGGACGGATTGAGATGTGATTTTTTGAAGTTGATTATCCAACCGTGTTGGATTAGGGTCTGATATGTCAGTAAGGCCTGATTTGATAGAAGAGATACCGATGGACCCTTGATTAGCAGGTTGTCCAAATAAGGGATTATGTTCACTCCTGATGACCGAAGGAGAGCGATCATTACTGACATAAGCTTGGTGAAGACGCGGGGAGCCGAGGATAACCCGAACGGCAATGCCCGAAACTGATAATGATCCTTCAATATGGCGAAACGCAGAAAAGCCTGGTGAGGTTCCCAAATGGGGACATGGAGATAGGCATCCTTGATATCCAGGGATAATAGGAACTCCCCTGGTTCCAAGCTCGCTATAACTGACTGCAGAGACTCCATTTTGAAGCGATAAATCTTCAGATACAGGTTTAAAGACCTGAGGTTTAAGATAGGCCTGACCGAGCCATCTGGTTTTGGTACTACAAACAGGTTCGAGTAAAACCCCAAACCTCTCTGATGTTCCGGGACCGGAACTAGTACAGATGATACTACTAGAGACCGGATAGCCTCCTGTAAAACCCTGGCCTTGCTTGCAGGCGTTGGCAGACTTGTGGAGAAGAACCGAGGTGGAGGGGGGACTTCGAAGTCTATTCGGTACCCCAGGGAAATTAGTCTGCGGATCCACGGTTCTGTAGAGGTCTGATTCCAAACCTGTTGAAAATCTTTCAGGCGGGCTCCTACTGCAGGAGGTCCCAGATGGGACGGAAGACCGTCATGCCACCTGCTTTTCCGCTGGTTTAGGCTCTGGTCTACGTGCAACGGGGTGTGGACGACCTCTACCTCTGCCACCTCTATGTTGCGTGGGAGCACCTCTGGCTCTACCACAAAAGGAATGTGGCGCACGAAAGGAATGAAAGGAAGGTCCATTATACGATCTCCTGGGAGCTGGAGCAACCGACGGAAGGAAGGAAGACTTACCCCCCGTGGCCTGGGATATCCATTTGTCCAGTTCCGGGCCAAACAGCATATCGCCTGTGAAAGGTAAACCCTCGACCGCTCGCTTGGATTCTGCGTCCGCTTGCCAAGCGCGCAACCAGAGGGCTCTGCGGGCTGAAATAGCAGAAGCTGATATGCGAGAACTAATCTGACTAATATCTTTCGAAGCTTCTCCCAGGAAAACTGCAGACTCACGGATGTGTTCTGCTAGTAGACGTAACTCTGCTCTTGATGTACCAGAGTCCAAACCTGTAATCAACTGGTCAGCCCAGCCGACCACTGCCTTGTTAACCCAAGCGGTAACAAGGGTGGGTCTAAGTTGAGCCCCCGCTGCAGTATAAATTGATTTTAGCGTTGTCTCCAACTTACGATCCGAAGGATCTTTTAGTACTGTAGCTCCCGGTACTGGGAGTGCTGTTTTCTTAGAGAGACGGGAGACTGACGCATCGACTGGAGGGGGTGTCTCCCACTTTTCCATCATGGTTGATGGAAAGGGATAAGTAGACGGAAACCGGCGCGGAATTTGGAACAGTTTATCCGGTTGCTTCCAGGCCACTGAGAGCTGCTGTTGCAGCTGCTGTGAGAACGGAAAAACCGTAAAGCTCTTTGGTCGTTCATGAAATAATTCACACTCCTGGGATGCCGGTAGTACATCCTCAGGTAGATTCAGAACTTTTCTGACCGCCAAAATTAGAGATTCCACCCCTGGAGAGGTGGACTCTAATTCTTGAGGAGAAGCGTTCTGTAACGCTTCCTCCAATTCCCCTTCTTCTGTTTCCTCCGTAGCGAGGAATTCTTCGTCCGACTCTTCTGATTGGAGAACCGTCGCCAGAGTACGCTTTTGTGTCGGTCTTTGGTAGGAAGTGGAGGGTGCAGGCACCACTGTACCCATCACCTGTACCAGGGTGTCTAGAGACTTGGTTAGCCCTTCCACCCAGGGAGGTTGAGACCTATGTGCCTCAGCTAACTCAGACGTTAAATCCGTCATAACTCCAACCATGTCAGCAGCCCATGGGGGAGCAGGTACGGCCGTAATAGCCATAGGTGGATCTATTGCTATACAAGCATCACATAAAGTAGACCCAGCGGCATGCGGCTTGGATAGTTTGTTGTTACACTTAGAACAGACAAACATCTTTTGAGCCGCTTTTGTTCTGTTTGACATGGATACACACAGTCACCCAGACACAGAGGGACAGCAATAAAAAGAGAATAGAACAGAAGGCTGGTATGGGACACAGAGGAAGAGGCACTCCCCACAGATTAGATTCCCTGCCAAACACCCCAGCTACTCACAACCTCTTGCCAGGGATGTAGCCAGGAGATCAGCCTTCTGTAATCACTGCATACAGCCTGTAGTGGAGAGATGCAGTGCTTTTTTTTTTTTTAGGTCAACACAGCAGCCACGCTGTACATGCAGCTCTTGCCGCGTTTTCTAGCCAGGGAGCCGCTCTGGAGACCGGGAGCCCGCGCTGTTAGGCTCCGCCCCATTTCTCTATGCCCTAAGGGCTAGAAAATGGCTGCCCCCGCCTGCAGGATCCTCTCCCCTCTGTGCAAGCCCCGCTGAGTAGGAGCCGCTAGCCGCGCTCATCAGCGGGGAGAGGGGAGAGAGTTGTATATAGTAAACAGCGCTATCGCGCTCTATCAAGCCAGCGCTGGCCGCAGGACAGGGGACGCGCAGATGATTTATACTCACTGCGCTCCCCTCCGGACGGCTCCTCTGAAACAGCACTCACAGGATCTTCTTTCTTCCGTGTGTGTGTGTGCTGTGTGCGGCAGTAAGGAGCGGTCAGATGCTTTTAGTGAAGCACTGCACACTCCTTCCTGCAACCCAGAAGGTTAACAGGGTGCCAGTAACCCGGACCCCACCTTTAGAGAGGTGGCGAAGGGTACTAAGAAAAGTAGTGTAAAAGATGTTAGAAATAATAAAATAAAAATAAAGAAATATATGTTAAATAAAATAATTGACTTGCTGGAGCACAGCAGGTTGTGACCAGCTCCAAGGCACATTTTCTAAACTGAGGGCTGGTGGGGCATAGAGGGGGAGGAGCTTCACACTTCTAAATTATTTAAAGTGCCGGCTCCAGCTATCCACGCCTCTATACTAGGGATGTGCAGGCTCGGATAGGTTCGAGTTTGCACGTGGAGTTCGGATTTTTCCCTCCAAAAAAACGGAACTCAGAACGAGGCAAAACGTCATCTTACATGGACGAACATCATCATTCCTGGTCTTTTGTCCAGGAATGATGATGTTCGTCCATGTAAGATGACGTTTTGCCTCGTTCTGAGTTCCGTTTTTTTGGAGGGAAAAATCCGAACTCCACGTGCAAACTCGAACCTATCCGAGCCTGCACATCCCTACTCTATACCCCAGCGTAAGCACCTCCAGTGTCCCCTAGTGGATGAAAGAGAAATTAAGGTTAAAGAACAAATATATATATATATCTTTTTTTAGATTACTTAGGATACCAGACATGTGGATTTGCAGTGTCCAGCCAGAGGATCCATATAAACTTCAAGTCACTACAGCTCACACAGAGGAGCAAAGTACCAATATTATAAGGCAGAAAATATACAATCTCTGCAAGTATAAAGGACTGACTGAGACTTTAATTAAGATTTACATTGAGAGTTAAGGTGCCTACACACATAGCAATGTGCTCACTATCAGACCTGAGGCACGATTTCCCCTGAACTCTCACCAGGCAGCTCCCCGGCAGTCGCGGTCACGATTTGGAGAAAAAAAATGTCCAATCTGGCTTAAGATCTATCGTGCATCCAGTACATTGTGTCCCAGATTGGCACATCTGCCCTACAGCACGACAGATCTGAAGATGCAATGTACGACGAGCGGGGACGCGCATCGTGAGTAGAAACCCGCGATTTGGGCATATTTTACATGATTTGTCATCACGATTCATCGAAATCGGGCAAATCGTGTAAAAAAAAAAAAAAAAAAAAAAAAAAAATCGCCATGTGTGTAGGCACCTTTAAGCTGGACACAGACATAGCGATCTGCACACGATGAGCCGATGTGTACGATTTCCCTTGAAACTCCCCCCGGCAGCTCTGCACACGATCTCCAAATGATTTGGTGTCCAATCTCCAAACGATCTCTCCTGCATCCAGACTTTCACAGTATATCATGCCCTACTGCACGGCAGATCTGACGATGCTATGTGCGACCAGAGGGGACGCGCATCGCATTGTGATGGTGAGTGGACTCACGATTTACTCCATTTGGCCATATTTTACACGATCTGTCGTTTCAATGTGTCAGAATCGACCAGATCGGGTAAAATATTGCTATGTGTGTGGCCAGCATTACAAGAAACACTCGGGATGAAGTGCAATACCCTGCAAATTACACACATCTTCATACTTACAGTATTTCCTGCATTCTTGGAAACAAGTGCAGTAGGAGGATTGAATAAAGTTTCATTATTTGAAACATTTAGTACTCTGGGGGAATCCCAGAATTAAAGAGTGCTACATGGAACATAAGTGAAGTGATCTGACCTTCCAGATAACCAGCCTATCTACTCACTAGCAAAACAATGCATTTAATTCCTTCATGCAAGTATAGGGTTACTCTGAAGCTATGTAGGTACTTTCTGTAGTGAGGAAGTACACCACAGACAGCTTTTATGGTAAAGGAAGAACACAGCAAACTCTCAGATTACATCACAAATCCAAAGAGTCCCCAGGTGTCTGTCAGAGTGCAGAGGGGAAAATACACAAAATACTTCACTTGTGGTCTAAACCTGCAGGATGTAATGTGACAAGAGATTGGGGGAGAAGCTGATAAAGTGGGTGAGGATAGAGCAGACAAAACCTATTGTTGTGTTTAAAGTTTAAGGCTAGCATACTCTCCATCATTACAATTGAAAGAGATTATATATATATATATATATATATATATATATATATATATATATATATATATATATATATACACACACATACATACATACATATATACACACACACACACACACACAGTACCATTAGCTTGCTGTAAGAAGTAGGACCAAATCAGTGCCTCAGGCTACTTATCACTGATCTTTATAGTAGGGGACAGAGGAAGGAATTCCAACACTTCCAAACCAGGTTGTAAAGCCAAAAGGACAGATAAGTGCAAGAATAGTTTATAGATAGTATGCTGGAAGGATTTGTGGTCACATCTCACTTCTACAATAAAACCTGGGGCAGGAGAGGGGGTACCTAAGGAGTTTGTGCAACATGGAAATACGGCCTATATCCATAATACAGTACGATAATGCCCAGGGTTTTGTGGTGAGTTCCTGGGTATTTCTGAGAATTTACAGAGTATGTGAAGACTGAAGTGTTGCTAGGTCATAACTGAACATTTACAAAGACAATGACTCACACTGACTGCCAAATGTGAAGCATTGCAGACACTATTTAAATATGGAATGATAATAAATACATATTCAACAGCAATTACTACAACATTCTGCCTTAATGTCCATTTCTTAACTCCAAAAAAGACAAAAGATTGTTTGGCCTCCCTCTACATGCAATACATGATAGATCATCCATTTTACTAGACATTAACAAGATCACTGTTTGGAAATCAATGTGATACAACTTTATGATAACTTAGTATAATATGTACATAGGTTGTTAATGGTGAGCTGGATGACCAAGCATGATTCTAGCCGCAGCTGGTCACAGCTTCTTACATATATAAAATGGAGCAACGAGAATGAAGACTAGCAAGTAATATATAACCCTCTCCTACCCTCTCCCCCCCCCCCAAAAAAAAAAAAACCACATCAATGTATGGTGCAACAAGCAATAGAGGGGGCTTCAAAGGTCCAGGGATTGCAAGTTTGTGCACCCTGTGGGACAACAAATGCCAGCATGCCATGCTGGGACATCCAATAACATTGGGACAGCTACAGGTCGCTATGTTATGGTGTAGAATAGACACACATGTCCTGTACACTGTGCTATAATCTCACCTGGTGTCAGGGTGATGGTCTCTGAGAATACGGGTGAGTGTGGGAGACCTGTGGGCGTCAGATACACCCGACTATGGGCTAATGAGCAGGCCCCAGTCTCCCATCTATCCACACCATGACAACAAACCCCTGCCGCCGCCGCCGCCTCCTCCAGCTCTCCGGACCCTCCTCTCCAGGAAGCCGCTGGAGGAGCCCTAGCCTGGAGACCAGGAGCTCAATACACCCAGGCCACCACTCCCTCCTGCATGTCACCCCCTCCTCCATGTCGCGGAGACCCCTTAACACGGGGATAGCTGTGTGATCACCCCCTGCTGCTGTACCTTGGAAGCCTTTCCCGGACTCCTCCGATCAGGTAAACCGTATTCTTCCCATCCAGGCCCGCGTCACCGAGAGGAGCACCGTTCCGGGCAGCCGGTACTTTCCACCAGCGATCCCCCTGAGGTTACTGTGTGTTGACTCCCAGTCTCTCTACGCTGCGGCCGCTTCTGCCACCATACACTACTGACCGTGACGTCGGGAAGGAGCTGGTGCGCAGGCGCAGCCGGCTTTTAACCCTTCCCATGCTATTACTGTCTCTTCTAGATCCTCCTCCTCCTCCTCCTGAGACCGAGGGGGTCATGTCCAGGCCGGGGTCAGACAGGGTAGTTCTGTCAGGTGTACTATGGCTGCCTTATACTGTGTTATTATTATAGTGATATTATGTGGGAATAACAGCTGATGGGGAAGGGTGGTATTTCTGTAATGCACTACTTCCCTGAGTCTTCTTCTCTCTCTTGTAGCTGTGTACAGTAGTTACAGCTGTCTGTGATCATACCCCCATAAATAAGAGACGACATTACCAGTTATTCTCCATTTAACTATTAAAAGATTAAGGATCACTATACAATATATTTTCATAACTTTAATTCCTAGTAATGGTGGTGACATCCATAGCTTCAGTAGTTTTAGGGGCGTATCTATAATGGGTGCAGGGTGTGCAGGGCCGGTGCTAGGGTATTTGGCGCCCTAATGCAAACTATTAAATTTGCGCCCTTCCTTCCAGTTTTCTACAAAGGGACAGTGCACGCCGTAGGCGCCCAGTGCACAAAGGGGCGTGGTCTCACAGAAATGGGGTATGGTCACACAATAGTATCCCCAATTCAAATGAAACCAAACAGTAGCACAATCTTATTCACATTACACCACACATAGTGCCGCTGATTCACATTACACCACATAGTAGTGTCCCTTATTCCCCTTACGACACACAGTAGTGCCCCTTATACACAATGCTCATAGTAGTGCCCCTTATGCAATTTTTGGCCAATTCAGCAATGGGTGCAATGATGGTGGAAAAAGACCTGATAAATCTGCGATAATAGTTGGAAAAACCGAGGAAGCACTGGATCGCTTTGAGGGAAAATGGCTGAACCCACTTTTGTATAGCTTCCACTTTACTCTGATCCATGAAGAATCCTTGGGAAGAGATGACGTAGCCTAGGAAAGAAATCTGGGTGACATCAAACTCACGCTTCTCCAGCTTAGCGTAGAGGCGGTTATCCCATAGATTCTGTAGAACTGGGCGTACATGCTGATGATGTTGGTCCAGCGACTGGGGGAAGAGGAGAATGTCATCCAGATACACGGCAACAAACTTCCCTAGGAAATACCAAAGGACGTTGTTGATGAGGTCCTGGAAGACCGCCGGAGCGCTGGATAGGCCGAACAGCATGATCAGGTACTCGTAATGCCCAGAATGGGTACTGAAGGCCGTCTTCCACTCATCCCCACTTATAATATGGATAAGGTTGTATGCTCCTCGTAGGTCAACCTTCAAAAAGATGTGGGCTTGGCGCAGCTGGTCGAAAAGCACCAAGATGAGAGGCAATGGGTATGAGTTTATTATGGTGATGTTGTTCAAACCTCTGTAATCAATACAGGGATGGAGAGATCCGTCTTTCTTCTCCATTAAGAAAAAGCCTGCTCCCACTGGTGATTTAGAGGGATGGATAAATCCTTTGGCCAATGCGCCCTCGATGTAATCTCTTATGGCTTATCCTCTGGAACGGAAAGCAAATTCAAAAGACCATTAGGGAATTGGCTCCAGGCACCAGGTTAATAGCACAGTTGTATGACCAATGTGGAGGAAGGACATCCGCCAGTTGTTTGGAGAAACCATTGGTAAAATCTCTGTATTGAACCGGGATAGCGGGAGAAGCTTCAGCCACCGCAGGTTTAACTGCCCAAACAGGAACTGCAAGACAGCATATGGCTCCACCGGAGGACCAGTCAATGATGGGATTATGATCCCTGAGCCAGGGGAGCCCAAGAACGATGGGCGCTAAAGGACACTGGAGGAGATAGAAGGAAATAGTCTCTATGTCCAGGACTCTGACTGACAAGCGGAGAGGAGGTGTTTTAAATTTTAAGCAACCACTAGAAACCAATCCTCCATCCAGCCCGCAAATAGGAATTTATAGGTTCAATGGAACAGTGGTGTTACATGTGCCGCTGTGGCTCTCTGCCTGATCTCAGTCTCTATTCTATCTACCTGGACTCTGACTGCTACGTGCAGTTACTCACCTGTTGGTAGTTTCGTTACCTGACCTCAGCCTGAGGGACCAATCACAGGAGACCTCTCCCTTCATAAGGGATTCAAGTCAGTTCCTGCCTGCCGGTAATATTACTAAGTTTCTACACCTAGTGGATGTTCACGTGGTCGCTGCATGCTGTGCAGTTCCTTGCTCCTGAACCCTTTTTCCTGTGTCCAGTATCCTGCCATTGTATACTTTTGTTCCCAGATTCAGTTCTCAGTGTCCTGCTGGATTCTTCCCTGTTCTCGTGTTCATCCCAGCTACGTATCTGTGCCTTGCCAAGACCCTCCAGTTTACCTTTTGTGTCACCTCTGATTTGTGTCTAGTCCCTACGTGTAACAGTGGATTCATCCTGCCAAGTTCAACTATATCAAGTACAAGGTCTGCTACAAACTTCAACCTGCATCCGCCTCTCCGTTCAACCATATCTTGTACTGGTTCTGTTACAAACTACCACCTGCAACCTGAATAGCTGGCCTGCCACTATCAAGGCCATATGCAACATTGCAGGTACAACATTATTTAGACCTGTATCCTGAGTAGCTGGCCTGCCACAACCAAGTTCATATACAGTATTGCAGGTACAATATTATTCCTACCTGCATCCTGATTAGCTGGCCTGCCACAATCAAGTCTAAATCCAGCATTGCTGCTTTGGAATTGTTCCAGCCTGCATCTTCAAAAGTTGGTCTGCTACAATCCATATCTGCATCCTGACTGTTTCTTTGCATGTCCACCTGTGCAGGTGAATTACTAGACTTCTGATCTTCCAGCTAGTTTCCAGCAGCAGACTCTAGCACACACCTGCACTTGTTTGATTCAGCTATTAACCCCTACCTTGCTTGCTGCCATTACACCAGGTGAAACTTTCTGTGGATTCCTGTTTACTGGGTACATCCATAACAGGTGGGAACACCCAGTGACCTGAAGAAAAGAAAGTCCATAAAATTGCCAGCTGCCCCTTTGTCCAAAATTGCTGAAGTGGTCAGGGTGGAACCTGCAAGTTGGATGGCTGCTGGAACCAATACTGAGTTCTTGGAGGAAATAGGAGGCAGGCCTAAATGCAATTCCTCCTGAACATTTAGGCCTTGCCTTTTACCGGTCTGAGCGGACAGTTGGTCATGGTATGCCCCTTGTCTTTGAAATACATGCAGAGACCTAGGGAACATCTCCTGCATCTCTCTTCAAATGACAATCGAGACGCACCAATTTGCATTGGTTCTTCTGGGTCAGAAGATGGAACCCAAATGGGAGAGCAAGGCAACTTGGTGGGAAGATTTGTTCCCGTATTCGTTTCTGAAGACGTCAGTCAATCATGATAGCCCTATGCATGAGGTCATCCAAGGACCTCATGGGCCGACTATAATGTTATAATTGCCAAAACCTGCTTCGTGTGAACCCGCTAGAACCCAGCTAGCAAGGTCTTCCACGGCTAACAACCGCTCGTTGTTCACTTACAACTAGCCGCGTTCACTGGTCCTTAGGTGGCCTACCTGGTCTTAATACTCGGGGTCGTAGCGGTTCACACGAAGGTTCAATGAAATCCAGTGGTGAGTGGGACAACAGGAACAACAACAGTTTGAGGAACGGCTTGGGAGCCAACGGTATGGCTAGTGAGCCGATGGTATATCTTAGGTGCTGATGGTGCGACAAGAGCTGGTAGCAGCAATTGGAGTATAAGTGGTGCGACTTTGAGAGCAGATGGTAGAAAGTTGGTAAATGAGTGATGTGGCAAGAGACAATGGTGTGGCTTGTGTGCCAGTGGTGCGGCAAGAGCCGATGGTGCAGCTTTTGTGACAATGATGCGACAAGAGCTGATGGTAGTAAGCTGGTAAGCGAATGATGTGGCTTTGAGAGCCGATGGTGCAGCTTGTGTGCCAATGGTGCGGCAAGAGTCGATAGTGCGTCTTATGTGCCAATGATGCGGCAAGAGCCTATGGTAGTAAGCTAGTAAGTGAATGATGCAGCTTTGAGAGCCGATGGTGCAGCTTGTGTGCCAATGGTGCGGCAAGAGCCAATGGTGAGGCGAGTGTGCTAATGATGTGGCAAGAGCCGATGGTAGAAAACTGGCAAGCGAGTGATGTGGCTTTGAGAGCTGATACACAAGTTTGTGTACTAATATGAATACTGCGGCTTTGAAAGCAGCACAGAAGCTGTTGGTGCGGCTAGGGAGCCGTCGGAGAGGCTGGAGAGCCGGAGGCAGCACGGAAGCTGCTAGTGCGGCTAGGTAGCCGTTGAAGAGGCTGATGAGCCGGTGGCAGCACCGTAATACTGCGGGAATACCAGAATTCTTCTCCACAAGGTAGTACAGAATGCTGACCATGCAGCTGAGCCGAGAGAGCCTACAGGAACGCTATAGTCGGTGAGACGGCAAAAGTCCAGTGTGTACAAATAGGAAGACCTCCGAATCACGCTGTGCTATGGATAGCATGTGACTTCTTGAGGTGTGCCAATCACCTAGCAACCAACGGCGCTGGAAAAACAGCATCAGTAAGAGGTAAACTGCTAGCGGAAAACAAGTTGTGACCGCGGCTTGTAACAACAGCACAGAGTAGTGATGTTAGTTGCTTTTAGTTATCAAGCTGTAAAAATAACCTTGTATTGTAGTTTGTATAGTAAGGCCAGAAAGTGTCATGCATGTAGTTAGTCCTATAAATTATAAACATACAACACTGAAAGGAATAATAATTGAAGAGGTGAGTGGATGAAGGTGTTATGTTTAGAAGAAACTGAGATATTTTATAGTTAAAGATAAATCTGACAGTTGACATGAATTGGACAAAATATATCAGTAGACTACCAACATTTAAATTGCTATTGTTACTATGATATTAGGGTCATAACACCTTCACCCATTAGTAAATTTAATCCACTTGCATTTTCAATTATTTTATTGTGTCTAAAGGCCCCCATACATCAGAGATCGATTGCAAATTGCACGATTGCTGCAATCAATCTCTGATGTATGGGGCCTTTAGTTTAATAAAAACAAAATCTGTGTTATTTATGCTTTAACTAGCAAGCCACCCCATCTTCGTACACCAAAGCCCCCTGCATCTCTTAACAACCTACGCAATGTCACCACAACCCCCTGCATGTCACCAGTGTCACCACAATCCCCACTGCTGCTGCTCTGCAGCTGGCTGGGGCCCGGCCACTAGGATGTGTTGGTAAGGTGCCTCCTGTTCACCGAGGGCATGTGGCTGTTATGAATGTACCTGCACTATTTACATGAGATCCCATGAGTTCGCTGATGGGCTCATGAAATAGGCAGGGATCCACAGAATAGTTTTACCTGTCCTGGAGTAATGGCAGCAGGCAAGGTAGGAGTTAATAGTTGAGTCAAGCATATGCAGGTGTGTGTTAAGGTGCCCATAGCGATGCAATCGGAAATGCCGATCTGCCATTTGGAAACGCTGACCGACCACCATCGATGTTCAGCGATCCTTTGCAGGATCGCTGAAATTTTACATGCTAAATGTCCCAGATTTGACGATCACGATAATATTTTGATCATGATGTTGGATTTCTGCGATCCTGTGATGCCGGGCTGCAGGATCGCGGCTATCCGTTGCTGATATATGGGGCCCTTTAGAGTCTGTTGCTGGAAACTAGGTGGATGATCAGAAGTCTTGTAATTAACTGTCACAAAGTAGAGGAAAGTTGATATTTTTAAGCAGCTTACAGTGCATGAGGCAGCCAACAGTCCCAACGCGTTTCGTCACTATGACTTCATCAAGGGGATGAAGTCATAGTGACGAAACGCGTTGGGACTGTTGGCTGCCTCATGCACTGTGGAGAACTACCTCTCTCCTTTAATCAGATAAGCTGCTTAAAAATATCAACTTTCCTCTACTTTGTTTTTATCTATTTACTGCCAGTCGTTGTTTTTATGGTCATATTTATTTATATTTTTATGTGCACTGTTTTTCAATAAATTGTCATAATTTTTATTATACTTGGCACTAGCACTTTGTTTCAGATTCATTCATATTTTTGCACTAGCACTTTGTTATCTATATGAGTTCAACAATTTTTATTTAGATGTAATCAGATATATCATATTTTGCACTAAGCACCTTGCTATTTATTGGTTTGTTATATTTATTAATTAGCGTGGAACACGCCCCTCTATATGGTCTGAGGTATAACTACATTTGGAAACCATTAACTTATCCACTGTACATTTTACTGTGTGTGAATTTACACATCTAGCAAACTAGTCGCCTGATTGTCAATTCTCTTGTTTTTCAATATATATATATGTATATATAACATCTCTATAGAGATATGGGTTTCTGTATAGCAAAAAATCATTCCGTAACTTGTTGACACACGGCATTTCCTTTTGGAACGTGCTTAAAATGCTTTATAAGCAAGAGCTTATCAATTCAGCTGTTTTGTGTGTGTGTGTTTTGCTACATCAACAATTTGTCAGCAGCCGATTGACAGCAACAAATTTAGTAGTTCCTTAAAGGGAAAAAGAATAACCACAGTTCATTTGTAGCTTGGTTGTAGAACATTACGCAGCTGGGACTTATAGCCTTAATTAACAAAGGTTCTACTTCAATAATACCCCTTTTCCACCTAAATTTCGGGTCTGACCCGGAGTTGGAACAAAGGACCTCATTCAGAGTTGGTCGTAAGCGGCCGCTCGGTCGTACGCATCTGATGTTTCCAAACCACGCATGTGTATGGTTAGTTGTGCGTACGAGACCTTGCGATCCAAAATGCTGTCGATCGTACGGCTTACGTGCAGGAAGTGGCTTCCGAGAGTTGATTGACATGAAAGGCCGTTTGTGGGTGTTGACGGGGGGAGGTGGTGGTCTAAAAACGCAGGCGTTCCTCACCGTTTTCAGGGCGTTTTAGGGGCGTACATAAATTTCCTGCTACGACCGACATAGAAGGCCGGAAGTAGTAAAACGTCACTCTGCGAGCAGGTTAGAGGCCTGGCTGATCGTACAGCTTGAGGTTGGGTACGTGCTCTCTCAAGCCCCTTAGTACAATTGATACTATCGAATGTGACTGATGTTATGTTTGATGTTTCTATTTTGTGCCACACAATGCAAGCAGCTAATAATCGTTTGTTGTTGCTAATAACACTGCTAATTGGCTTGTAATTGATTCAGTTGCTTTTGCATTAGAGAATAATAAGAATAAATATATTTCATGGGGATGGCGTATTCTATGCGTTTTTTTGTTAATTTTTTATGTAATTTGCACACAACACAAGCGGCCGCAACCATCAGAAGAAAATTAACATACAGCGACTGACAACGATTGACTCTAGCTGCTATCTCTCGCTAGCTAGAGGAGGTGCATTGTTCACGTATGGGCGTCACTTTGGTTGTGGTATACAACAAGTAAAACACTGCGCACTGGAGTTACAACTGTGAGGTGGGATGTGCTGCTGAATGAGGGGGGTGTCTGCCCTCCCTCGATAGCAGGTAAACACAAACACAATGTATTCAGCGCACTATCCCTCTAGGTAAAATGAATGAGAATCAAGTGTATAATGTAGTCAAAAAAGTATGTCATTTATTGTATTAGACACTAATAAATAGCATGCATGAATAAAAATGGAGCTTGACTGTTTTTTTTCCCCCTGAGTGGGTGAGAAATATATGGCCTGTGGCTGGGCTTGCTGACCACAAGGTAAATGGGAGGTTGGTGTGGATGGGACTGTCTTAGGTAGACAATACGGCGTCCCGCTGTTGTCTGAGACAAATATAGTCACTGGGTGGCTGGATGGGTCGGTGCCCGGGTGGTCTTCAGTGCAGGTGGAAGACCACTGGGGCCGTGGAGCTAGGCGTCTGGACCAGTAGGTCAGAGCTAGATCCGGACCCAGGCGTCCTCTGGTGAGAGAGGAGACGCCGTCTGTGGGGAGGGGAAAGCCGGTCTCAACCAGGCTGACCCCTCCACTTCAGACGCCTTACCTCTCACTTGCCGCCTGACGTGGCTGGATCCCTCCCGGACCTGTCCTCTTTGTCCGCGGTTCCTGCTGGATGTTCTCTGACTGTACGGCTGACGTGTCTGATCTCCGTCCTCGTGCTGCTACTTCCGCATCAGGTGATGCTGTCACGTGACTGGTTCCGGGCACCGACCCATCCATATATATATTTATATGTAGCAAGTAATAATATAATCAAAAATATAATTTGCTTAGTCCCTTTGTCTGGAACGCTCTTTGAATTTGAATATCTCAAATATTAAGATATTAATGTGATTCTTTTGCAATGGATTTCAATCAGCAATAAATTACATAATTTGTAATAAAATGAAATTTGATGAAAAAATAAAACAAAAACCATAATAATGCTTTGGTATAGCTAACCTGAAAATGTCAAGAAAACTACTAGAACACAGAGCTGGCACAGTGACCCGGGAGGGAGCGGGTTAGGTATGACCGCCGCTGGCTGCTATTCTCACGCACTACTGGTGGTCAGTGCCCTAGCCATGTTCGGACACCGTTTACTTTCTGCCAAGTTCGGCTCCTGATTGGCCAACTGGCTGCGTGACGTAGCTATTACATAATGAGGGAGGGGGCGGAGGCTGCACAACATGTGAGGTTCCTGCCATAGGGGGCGCTTCCCTCACCTACTTTCTCCAACTCGTCAATTCCAGGCTCGCAACTCCCAGCCAATCAGCACTGGGTTTGTACCTCATAAGCAACGCCTCTTTTCTCTGCTTTCCACGAGAGCTGCCGGCAGCCGCTGGTTGGCGGGAGGCTTGGAGACGGTGAGGCAGAGTAACAGTGTATTATCATTTGCATCTATAGAGGCTCAGCTTGCAATACCCCTTGGAAATGGTCCATTTTGCTTCAGAGTCCATGGCCAATTATATTATCGCACTAACAAATTGGCGAAATGTTACAATAAAAAAATCCCCAAAAACGATAAAAGGCCGTGGCTTAGCCGATTATGTTTCACACACCTCTTTTATTACCCAATTCCGTCGTATTAACATATGAATTAGCCATTATCTAGCGAAGTATTTTCCGTATCTATGTTCTAGGTTCAAATTGGCTAAACGTTCACCACGGGCATACTAGTACTTTAAATAATTTGTGATCGCTGTTTTTAAGGTGTACATTTACTAAAGTGAGAGATTTTAGAAGTGGAGATGTTGCCCATAGCAACCAATCAGATTCTAGCTATTATCTTCTAGAAGGTGCTAGTTAAATGTAGAATCTGATTGGTTGCTATGGGCAACATCACTTCTAAAAACTCTCATTTTAGTAAATATACCCCTTTGACTCTGATGATATTTTGTAATGTAATTATGCTGTTGTGTTACCATGTGACTATATTTTCAGCAGGTAGCAACAAATCCCTACCTAATTAAATACTATCCACATTTCACTGCACCATGGTGAAAATAAATGTATGGCTTTTCAAAGAAGAGTGCGCGTTACTAATACAAGTGTTGCTTTACGCAACCACAGGGTGTGGTTTTGTGAGGCTGTTAGTTCAGGGAATTTTATTAACTTTTGTTTGAAGACTAAGTAAAAGCTTAGAATGTACAAAAAAAATTCAAAAATATTGTGATTTTTTTTTTTTTGCCATATATCTTGTAAAACAAAATCACCATAGAAATATTAATGGAAAAAAGTTATTGTATCAAAAATCTTGACACTGGGCCTGACTCAGAGATTTACGTAAACCCAATGGTTTACGTACAACTCTGCTGGTTGGGGGCCTGCATGTGCGCATGCAGTGGCATCACAAGGGGGTTGCGAGCTGCACCCAGGTATCACCCGCCAAGGGATGACACCACCAAAGTGCAGACTCCCCCTCAGTGACAGGAGCCGGGTGCTGCACTGTAGAATTACGTGCAGCACTAGGCACCTGTCACAGTAACGCTGCCGGCACTACAGGTACAGTGGTCCCCGGGGACAGCCCGCACCTCCCGGATCCCCGGAGACCCTTAAACCGGGGTTCAGGTGTGTGGCCACGTGCTCCCACACATGAGGCAACGCCCCTTCTCAAGAGGCCACGCCCCTTGCACTGCGCACATTGCTCCGCTACCCGCACCGGGTGCATCTGAATGTAGGGACACCACTGTGCGCATGACCTGTTCCGCGCATGTGCAAAACTAGTCCTGCTTTATCACACGCAGTGATCCCAAGCTGCAGCATGATTATTATGCTGTGGCCGTTTGGAGGCAAGAAAGGGGTTGTGCCAGCCTGTGTTCCCGGAAAATGGGAGCGTGTCACCCCCGTTTCCTTGGAGTGCTGAGGCCAGGGTCTGCATCGGAGAAGGGCAGGAGGCGGCCATTCTGAGTACTCACATGGCCGCTGTTGATATGATGCATCTTTGGAAGCAGCACTCAGATCACAGATGCTGACATGAGACTTTATTTTTCTCTCAGATGCCTCCTGCAGCATTAGCATATTTACACATCGTTGCTGTATCCAAAGACGCACCTGTGATGTGTATTGTATCCATCTCTGAATCAACAGGCCCACTGTTCCAATGGCTGCAAAGATTGCTCCTTAATTTACTATAGCATTTGATATTTATATGGTATTTATAATAAATGTATGATAGCATATGACATTAATAATATAGACTTTTAAGTGCCATTTTGTATTTGTAGTATATGTTATATATATTTTTAGGTATATATATTAAGCTAAGCTATATGAAAAATTGTATCTAGAAGTTTTGTGAAGTCTGTAAACCGGTGGTGGCCAACCAGTCAGAGGCAAAGAGCCCAAAAATATTTGTAGCTATGTCAAAGAGCTGAGATCATGCACACGCCGAAGGCGCACGTGCAAAAAGGTATGATGTTTGTAGGAGTATGTAAAATCGCATGCACACAATCACTTTGGAGGTAACTATTAAAGGGACAGAAAAAGCCAGAACAATATGAAAAACATTGAAAAAGCCAGATCCACATAAAATACACTGAAAAAGCTACAGCCACATAAAATACACAAAAAATAACATCCACAAAAAATACATAATAAAAAAAACAGATCCACATTATACAATCCAAACCCCCGGTGTCACTCCAGCCCCTCCATGTGTCACTTTAGCAGCCTCTCATGTGTCACTTCAGCCCCCCATTTATCACTCCAGCAGCCCCCCCATGTGTCACTCCAGCAACCACCCCACCTCGTGTTTGGGCAGTAACATCGTGTTTGGGGCGTAACATCACCACATCGTCCATACATGACTCTGCAGCAGCTCCTGCATCAAAGGACGTGTCTCCTCTGAACAGCTGTGCGCTTATCAGAGGAGGCAGTCAGGGGAGCTGCATCAGAATAATGGAAGAGCAACAGGTTGGCCACTGCTGCTGTAAACTATGAACTCTATAATAATACTTTTTCCAAATTTCGAACTAATACCACTTTCAAACCTAAAATCCCGACTTGGACCTGGGACACTGAGCATGGGTTGAAGCCGGGCTAACCCTTTCACAATAGGGGGATAATCCGGGTTATTCCTGGGTCGTCATTCTTCACACTGGACCCGGGTCTTACGGCATTCAGTTGGCACTTAGAGATGATGTCTCACTGGGCATGGGGCTGAGCTGGGTGGTGTGGCACTGATCTGGCACAGCAGACAGCATTAGGGCTCCTTCCTCTCATCCCTCAGAGTCCTGACTCTGATGAGCCCTCTCATCTCTGGCAATGTGGCAGACGTACGGCACACAACTTTAGTGACAGCCACACCACACCACCGCTCACTGCTGTGCTGACTGAGTGAGCAGTCCACCTCCGCTTATGATGGCTGGTGGGCGCGGCTGAAGGGGCAGGCGGCGTTTTGCTGCACTGCGCAACATGACCTCTGACATCATGCACCTCATCTTGTTAAGAATTCCAAAGACCACTCTTAGTAAGCCAGCTAATACTCAGGGTATCGAGGTCTTCCACCACTAACAACCACCCGTTGTTCCTTTAGAGGTTAATTGTTCACCGGTACTTAGGCAGCTGCCTGGACTTACTGCTCGGAGTAGTAGTAGCTTACATGACTGTTGGTTGGAGCCCAGTGATTGTTGGTTGGAACCCAGTGATGAGGAAAGGAGTTGGAAGAGTAGGAGTAAATGGTGCAGCTTAGAGAGCTGAAGATGTGGCCTGTGAGTCGATGCTGTGCCTGGAGTTGATCTAGAAGTAGGAGAAATGCTGTTTCGACTGTGTGAGTCAATCGTCCATCTTTGGGAGTCGATGTTGCGACTTTAATGCCGATGGTGCAGCTTGAAACCGGTAATAGAAGTTGGTAAACAAGTGATGAGCAAAAGGTGTGACTTTGAGAGTCGATGTTGCGGCCTAGACGCCAATGATGCAACTTTGGGCCATTGGTGAAAGTTGATGAATTAGTGGTGACGAGAGATGCGGCTTTGTGAGCCGGTAATGTGGCTGGAAAGCCAGGGAAGAGATGCGGCTTTGAGAGCCGGTAGTGTGGCTGGAGAGCTGGTGGCAGCGTGCAAGCTGCTGATGTGGCTGAGAAGCCGATGGGAAGGCTGGGAAGCCGATGGCAGCGTATAAGCTGCTGGGAAGCTGGAACAATGATCCACCAGGAGATACAGAATGCTGACCATGCAGCAAAGCCGAGAGAACCCACAGGAACACTATAGTGGGCGAGGAGGCAAAAGGCCAGTGTGTACAAATAGGAGGACCATCCAATCACGCTGTGCTAACGATAGCATGTGACATCCTGAGGTGTGCTGATCGCCTAGCAACGGAGTGAACCGGAAGAACAACATCCTGAGAAGGTGAACTGCTCGAGGGAACCAAGTCGTGATCGCGACTTGTAACATATCTGAACCGAGTGCTCGCGTGCTCAGCGGTGCCCGTCCCGGGATTGGAAGCTCCAATCCCGGGATTCAAATCCCGGCAATTTTAGCCCCAAATCTAGGAATTGGCCACCCTATGTCTGGGCTTAAATCTTCAAGTTATTACGTTTTTTTATGTGATGTTATCCAAATCCATCCAGTGAGAGGCCCAAATCTTTTGGCCTCCCTGGGTCAAAGTTCTGCCTGGCGCACTCTGCCGTATGGTCCAACCGGGACTCCAACCACTCTATTAGGCATCCCAGACCAATTCCCATCCCTCTGTGAAGTTTTCAACCAAAGCATCTAGTGGAAGGACCTGGGTCAAAGTTCTGCCCAACGTACACCAACAGGAGGTTTGATTCTGGGATCCAATGTTACCACTCTGAAGTTTCATAAAAATCCATCCAGTGGAACACTCAGAACAGGGTCCCGGTAAAAGTTCTTCCCAGCGTACACCAATGGGAGATCCAACCAGGACCCTAACCCCCCTAAAACCCAACCAGGATCCAACTGGACCACCTTGCGTTGGTTTCATCCCAATCGGTGCAGGGGTGTCTGAATGCATAACTGAACAGACAAACAAACAGAACAATTAATTTTATATATAAGATTTGTCGCATTGTCGCTATGTGGTCTAAACTATGTAAGATTTGGCAGCTTTACATTGAGAGCTGTGAAGATATTCACAAACAAACATATATATATATTAATATTACTGTACTTTAATCCCAGTGTGATCTGGAAAAAAAGAAATAAATTTAGTTGTTAAAAAAACTGGGGAACTATTGCATTAAGATAAAATAAATACGATGCCTGAGACTAAAACGTTCACATTCTGCTACATATTATGCCGAATTCTGGCGATACATCATACTTTACCGTGGCTTCGCTTACTATCCTACCTCACCCCACTCACTGACACAGACCTGGGGTGAGATATCTACAGGTGAAAGTGTTTTTTATTTCTAAGCATTGTTTAAGAATTAACATAGTAAAGATATCTACAAAGGTGGGGAATCATGCTTCTCAGATAATTGAATTCCCCCCAAGAAGACCAATATGTTACATTAGATCAGTAGTTCTCAAACACTGTCCTCAGTACCCCCACACAGGTCGCGTTTTCCATGTCCCATAGCAGCTGCACAGGTGTATTAATTACTCACTGATATATTTTAAAAGAGACACGGGTGCAACTAATTATTTCACTTGTAATTCTGTGACTAGACCTGCAAAACATGCACTGTTTGTGGGCCTGATTCAGACCCGTTCGCTATATGCGTGCGCTCGCAGGCGGCCCGATGTTCTGCATGCGCACGCTACGTTCTGCGCGTGCGCGAACTACTCACTGCGATCGCATACCGCTCGCTCGCCCTGCAATGACAGCCCAGTGTAATGAGTAACAGGAGAGGCCATTTGTGGGTGGTAACAGGGGCAGTCCAGTAAAAACGGGAGGTTGGCGATGCAAACGCAGACGTGCCAGAGTGTTTCAACACCGTTTCAGAGGCGTGCATAATTAACAGGCAGCGTCATAGTATACGTCACTTGGCTTTTTTTTACACTGAAATGCTCGCTTAGCTTGCGGTAGGGTAAGGCTACCACAAGCACTGCGTTCGCATCTGATGGTCCTCGATGTACCAATGTTTTTATACACTTCCTGGAGATGATGTGTGCCAGAGGGCGTCTCTACATACGCTAAGGGGTGTCTGCATACGCAGAGCGATCGCTCGCACAGCCAAAGTGGGTGTGCTTATGCCTTGGCGAGCAATCGCATCCCATGATGTCAATTTGGAAAATTTGCAGCATACGCATCTGAATCAGGCCCAAAGTTTGACAACCTGTGCATTAGAACATCTGGGGTTTCCATTATACTGCTAGCAGTGATTACAAATAAATGGTGCTATAATGACAGTTGTGTTCCTCATGCACCAATTCTTAAGCTGGGTACACACTGACAGATATATTGGCCGATCAATTGATTGTATCTGCTGCCCGTCGGGCAGTGTGTACCCGCGATATGTTGGTGATCGTCGGCGTTCACTGACATATCGCATTGGCTGTGCTGCACAGCCGATGGACAGATATGTCTGCAGACATATCTGTCCATCGGCAGGTGGCGGTCGACAGACCGCCTGTACACACACAGCAGCAGCCGTGAGGAGGGGGGCGAGACAAGCTCTCTGTCTGTGTGTCCGGGCCTGGGTACTGGCGTCCCAGGCCCGGACACACAGACAGAGAGCAGGGGCCCACCCACTCCTACCATCCGGTGCCTGCTCCTACCGCCCTGCGCCGTTCAATAAAGTGATAGGGTGTGACCCTCCCACTCCTAGCGGTGCCCGCTATCACCCCCTTGAATTAAAAGTCAAAAGGGGCCCTGATCCCCCGCACCGCATAATAAACGTGAGTGACAAAGGGGCCCGGCCACTCTGCCTCCTACCACTACACCGTCTCCGCGGGTGTGCAATAAAGTTTTGTTTTTTTGAGAGCTGGTGCACCTGACGTCATGACGTCAAGGCGCTCAAAGAGGGGGAACTGTTGCACATTGAGGACGAAGCAGCCAGGCCCAGAACAGAGGTAAGGGACTACCATGTGGATACGGGGGCTGACTGGAGAGTGGAGACGAGAAGCTAAGCAGGGCAGGAGAGACAGAAGGTGACTGGCTGGGGTAGGGAAACACCGCAGGGCTAGAGAGATTTGAAAAAAAAAATGTTTTGTGTAGGAATAAGGTGGGGGTGGGGCCCGCCTATTTTGTCAGTCGGGCCCCTTAATTTCTGATGGCAGCCCTGATACCTGGGTAAATAAATGCAGATCTTAATTGATGGCACTTTGCAAAGACAGAGGTTGCAGGACAATTGCTGGCCTTTCAGCCTTGTTTATCAGCCTGGCTGCTGTTTACTTTGAGAAAGTGTTCTTAGCTGCAGTCTATAGATTTGCTCATTCCAGTTTCAGGATTTTGAAAGACTTTTCTCACCTGAATTATCTCTCTGGTCTGACACCCCTTAGGGGGTCTATTTACTAATCATTGTTAGGAGACAAAGTGAATGAGATAAGGTACCAGCCAATCAGCTCCTTACTGCCATCTCACAGGCTGTGTTTGAAAAATGACAGTTGGGATCTGATTGGCTGGCACCTTATCACCTTTCACTGTCTCCTATCACTGCTTAGTAAATAGACCAGTCCCTTTTTATTTATATATTCAATACTTGGTAATTCTCAGCTTAGTATCTTCAGTAACTTTTCAGGGCAGATCATTAAATGTAATTGGCGTAAGTGAGAGAAGACTTTAGATTCGTATGGATTTCCCTCACCAGATAACAGTCCTGCTGTCTCTCTTCAAAAGGACTATAGCATCTGTTCCAAGGCCACATGGGAGCTTGCACTTCACATTTTATTGTGTTAAACCTAACCATAAGTGATGAAGGCTGAGCGATCTGATGACATTGCCTGGAATTTCTGCATAGTTTTATAGGCTTCTTGTCACAAAGAAAGGTTTTGGAAATGTATGAGATGATTTTCAAGTAAATAAACACACAGAATCTCCCAATACACTGATGTTAGCCAGTAAAATAAAGACTTGAAATGTACAATTAAAAACAAGAATATAATTATCCTAAAGAAACGAAATGACAGACTGCACACAGGGGTTTGAAAAAGTGTATGCAAATGTAAAATGATAAATCATTTAATGATATATTTAAGTGATGCCAAATGAAAGTGAAAAGTCCATATAATATGTGGACTATTATATTATGCTGTAAACCAAGTCATGTGTCTACTGTATATATCTAGCTCAAGTGCAGCAGAGATCTGCAGTGAGATGCTGCCAGGGCCGAAACGAGGGTTTTTGTGACCCGGGCAAGACAGTAATTTGGCACCCCCCTCGTAATTCCCCCATAGTAATGCCCCCTTCAGCAGTGCCCCTATTGTAATGATCCCTAAAGTAGTGCCCATATAGTAATGTTCCTGTAGTAATGCCCCTGTAGTGCCCATATGGTAATGCCCAGAGCCGTAGCTAGACTTTTTGGTGCCCTATGCCAGAAAGAGCATTCGTGCCCCCCTCATTTTTCAAAGGGACATAATGCACCCAAAAAAGGGCAATGGCTTCATGGGGAGGGGCCAGGGAAGAGATTGGAGAGGCCAGGAGATGTTGGGGAGGAAATAAGAGGAAGTTACAAGCAAGAATGATAATAAACAGAAATTTGACAGGCCCAAACAGCGCCACCTGACCTGTGGTGCCCTATGAGATGGCACCGGCCGCACTACCCTAGCTACGGCCCTGGTAATGCCCATATAGTAATGTCCCCTAGCAATGCCCCTGTAGTGCCCATATAATAATGCCCCCTAGTAATGCCCCTGTAGTGCCGCTTCCAAAAAACAATACTTGCCTTAAACCCCGATCCTGCATCCGCCACTGTCCGGTCTGCCTGGCTGCTGCTTGGAACTATGGGAAAGACATTATGACGTCTCTCCCATAGTGCCCGGCCGTGGGGAGAGCCGGAAGCTGGGGTTCAGGAGAGAACTCCAGCTTCTGGCTACCGGGGTGATTGACGACCTTTAAAATGAACATAGCTGTCGCAAAAAAAATTGCTGTTCTCATCGATACCAACTATTTTTGTGAACAGGGAACTTCTAAGTTCATTGAGCCTGATTCAGACACTTCCTGTTTTCTCCACCACATGTGGCATGACACTGCCATAGTAGCAGAATCTTCACAGTTGTGTTGGTGGTTAATGTTCAGGACGAAATGTAATTCATTGGCATTCTGCCTTTTCTTGTTTTAAAAATGTTTATAACCATGAAGCTAAGGAAAGGATTGAGTTTTTTCGGGGGGGATTGGGATTTTCATTTCAAATGCTGGTAATGTGTGCTTCTTCAGAGAGAGTGGAAGCTTTCATAAATAGTGAGTACATACATTTCCTTTAGTCCTACTTGCTGACTTTTTTTAAATGTTCTCTTCAAGAGATCCTGGAGGGTGACATCGATGTGGAAGATACAGGAAGCGCATCATTGGTGCCTCAGACCGGCCGCATTTCCAGGATCTAGGAACTTGGAGCCTGATTTAGAGATGGGCGGAATTGCAGAGCGGCACACAAGCGGCTGTGCAATTTTGCCCATCTAAAATGCTATTGCAGCAGGAGGTGTCTGTAGGACCGAGGTCGCAGCCTGGGGTCACCATTGCAATTATCACGACCGGTTGCTACTGTGGCCACACTGTGGTAGCTGAAGCTTACAGGAGCCTGACCGGGTCCTGGTTACTTACCAGGCCAGGATATCTGCATCCATCGACGCAGACCCTGGCCTCGTCCGTCCCAGAAAACATGCGAGCAAGATCCTAGGGTCAGTTCTGCACATACACAGAATGGGTTCTGCGCATACGCAGACCCCAAAACATCAGAGATGTGTGCTAACCTTCGGGTTAGTGTACACAGGGTCGTAACTAAGGTAGTGCGACCAGTACCATGGCACAGGGAACCACGGGGCAAAGGGCGCTGTTTGGGCCTGTCAATTTTCCTTTTTATTATCATTCTCACTTGTCGCTTCCTCTTATTTTATCCCCAGCATCTCCCGGCCTCCCCTATCTCTTCCCTGGCCCTTCCCCATGAGGCATAGGCCCTTTTTCATGTGTACAGGTTGAGTCTCCCATATCCAAGATGTTTGGGACCAGGGGTATTCCGTATTTTGGAATATTTGCATATCTTATTGAAATATCTTGGAAATGGGACCCAAATATACACACAGAATGCATTTATGTGTTATATACACATTATACACACAGCCTGCAGGTATTTTTATACAATATTTTCAATAATTTTGTGGCTCAAGCAAAGTTTGTGGCTCAAGCAAAGTTTGTGTACAGAATGAAATTCATTTATGTTTCATATACACCTTATACACACAGCCTGAAGGTAATTTTATACAATATTTTTAATAATTTGTGCCTTAGACAAAGAGGATTTGCAAAATTCCCTGATTGGTGTGGGTTCCTTATCCTGTCCACCCCTCCTACCTTCCTCTGATGTCATGTTCCTGATGGACACATGCTGGCTTGGCTCTGTGCCGACTGCCAAAATTCAGAGAGGAACAAAGGAGAGCAAATAGAAGGAATATTGACCAGGTAATTGGTTTAAGTCCTGAGTGTCCCCTGCAGAGGTGGAAATTAAACCATGAGGTAATTTTTCTGTGAGATGTTACATTGCTCTACTGGTTTCTACCTGTGTGGCTAGGTCCGAATAACGAATGGATAAAACAGGCATATGGACAACGGCTAAACATAATGGCTAAAAAGTATTAAACATTACATTTCCTCACATTATTACAGTATATAATATACCTGCTAATGCAAAAGTATAAGTCCTGTGAATGAACACACATACACCAGCAGACGGATAGGGGAACGAAAGGACTAAAAAGTTAATTAATCGCTGCAGAGAATGTGATGCTGCAAATGCATTTTTAACTCACATCCTCACATTCCTCCCTCACTTTTTAGGCCTTGTCCCAAGTGGGATCAGGAAACATTACTGACTGTGCGAGGTGATGGTGCAGGGTAAAGAATCTTGTGGGTGAGTGTACCACCATAGTCCCTTAGAGTAATGTCACATAAGACCCAGGCTGTGAGAAGCAGTCTAGTTAGACAATCCGCAAGTACAAAATCACAATATAACATGTCCCCTTTTACTACTAGAGGAATTAGCAATTTCCTCAAGTCAAACGTTAGGTGTTTCCCCTTCACATTACCACAAATCTTTCCCCAAAGCCTACCAATCGGGCGTCCTAATACCCTCACTTCTGGAACACAGGGGCAGTGGGTACCTTCCCCCTTCCCTCCTTGTACAAGTAACAGCTGCCCATGGGCAGGCAAATATTGGGGTTCTGTACATGACACATCCGCAGCAGTGTCCATTCCCTTCTCCCACAAATACCAATTGGAGGGCTGACAACTTTCAGTGCAACATGTGGGCTCCTTAATGCCTGTGGCCCAGGATGAACCTTCTATTTGGAACAATGCAGTTGGTAGCTGTAGAGGAGCCACCAGGACAGGCTGGTCCTTTCCTGGCCCTCCCCCCTCAAAAGCCAGTGTCTCACCTGGAACTCCTTCTGAGCTGTCTTCCTCCTTGGTAACCCCCTCTACTAACCCAGTTGGCTGGAAAACTAATGGGGTACCACTCAGGGTTTTAACCGCTGAAGACTCCAAGATTCTCTCCACAAATGCCTCATATTCTGCGAGCTGCAGGGGGCTGGGTTGTATAGTGCCTTCTCCCTGGGGTAGGAGAAGGGGTTGCAAGTGGTATCTCCTGACATCCACTTGATTTGTATTTGCTTGAATTTGCTTAGGGCAGGCAAGTCCCCAGGCACATAGTTATAGTCCATAACACTGTCAGGGTTATTACAGTGTAATAACATATCCCCTTCTAGTTTATGCTCTGATATTATGTTAACAGTCTTTGCTACCTGTGCCCCTTTTATTTCACAGGGTTCATACCAGCATTTAGATTGCAGCTCCTTCTTTTCCAAATAGCTAAGTGGGAATAATCCTTCAAAACCTTCAGGTGGAGTTAGAATAGCAGGATATACCCAGGGCATTTTCTCCTCAGCCTCCCCCCCAAAGAAATAAATGAGTCTGCCATTGCCAGTCCATCACGATGGGCTTCTCCCAGCTGAATTTGCTGAACAGCCTGGACCACGATGCCATCTGTGACTGGTATGCTTGTGGTCGGAAAGTAAGGCAGCACTCCCCAACCTCGGGTTATCTCTCGGACACAGGGCCTGACTCAGACCCGCTCGCGAGCGCTATGCACTCGCAAGCGGGTCGATGGTGGCCCAGTGCGCACGACTGAGCCGGCTCCGTCGTGTGCATGCACGAGACCCGTATAGTGACGGGCAAACCGTCGCTCTGGGTCTCGTACCAAAGGGGGCATGCTGTCAATGTTGAGTGACAGCACGCCCCCTTTGGTGGGCGGGCCGGGGGAGTGGCTGCCCAAATGGAGGCGTTCCCATGTTAACGCCTCCATTTGGGGGCGGCCCCACTGACAGTGGGAGAAATTTCGGCTCTGTGAGAGCCGAAATCTCTCTGGCGCTTGCGGCAACGAGACCCTACCACATGGGTCTCGTCGCAAGCCCGATGGTCGCGATGGTCTTGACCATTGCGACCATCTTCCTGGCTGCTCTCTATAGCTGTGGGTGGTCACCCACAGCTATGCGAGCGGCCAGGAGGCCGCTCTAATAAACAAGAAGTCCGGCCCTGATTCAGAGCGAGCACTCTGTCAGAGCGTCCGGCTCTGAATCAGGGCCACAGTCCTCATATATCCCCTGGCAGCTGGTTAATAGGTCTCCATCTTCTACCTCAGCCAGGCACCCCAACAGCCAACCAGTGTTAACTGAGAACAGCACTAGTAACAGTGAGCCAGGAGTGGGACTTTCACTCTGTCAGTCACCACTACCCCCAGCAGCATCATGCACACAGCAGCAGCAGCCGTAGCACAGTCATTGTGTTTTGTACTCTCATCTTAAGTTGTGATTGACTATAAAACAAGGAGAGAGACAGATGGCAGGCCAAAGCAGTGACAGAGCTACACCGTGTCCCAAAAAAAAAAAAAAAACATTGGAAAACCAGGGAAAAACATTGGGGGAGAAATCTAGCGATGGTAATGAAACATTGGATCCTAAACATTGCAAGGTTAAACATCGAACATTGGAACCATCTGACCGATGTTTCCGATGAAACATCAAATGATTCCCATCGTGGGGAGGGAGAGGGACAGAGATGAAAGAGAGAGGGGGCAAATATGGGAAGGTAGGGGTAGATACCTGTCAGCACTTGGAGCTGGCTTAACCCCATGCATGCCTCCTCACCACTGCCCTCTCAACCACAAAAAACCCCATGTATCCACCTACAAACAGCTAAAGTGACGAGGATGAAAAGACACAGGGGGTTTGAAGCTGTAGCGAACATTGAGAGGTAGGACTAGAGAGATACAGAGGGGTTGAGGCTATATGGCGACCACAATAGCCAGGACACATTGAATTATATATATATAGGGGCGGATTGGCCATTGAATTCACCGGGAAGAATCCTGGTGGGCCGGCACAAGTGGGGCTGTCTGTCAGCTGGCCTGTGTGATTTTTAAATTTTTTTTTACATAAAAAAAAAAATGTGTAGGGGCAGGCTGTGCGGTATTTGCCAGTGCGGGATGTTAAGGGCGGCTGGGGATGCCCTGCTCTGGTGGCCTGCCTGACCTGACATCCCGGAGAAAATCCGTGGCAACATGAGGTGGCCACTCCCTCAGAACTTGCTTGACAGGCATCCCTGCGGCCCCTGTCATAACAAGCAGAGCGGCCCGCAGAGGATCTCACATCGTGAGATGAAGGCTGGGTTCCCTAGTCTTGCGAGTGAGTCAGAAAGTCTGTGCCTGAGGGGCTGCATAGCGCACCACATGCTTCAAGCAGGTGCCACCGTGCCGAATATAGTGAAGAAATCTCTTGCTCCTCCTCAGGTACTGGGGATCGAGAGAGTGGCGAGGAGATCATTGGGGTAGGGGAGGACACCTAGGGAGAGCACCCCCAGAGAGGAGCGCTGGTACTAGGAAGAGAAGAGCAGGGCAGTGGGGAGGGGCACTGCGGGGCAGCAGTGCAGATTGATTCCAGGGTTCAATGTACACACAGTAGTGCTGGAGTTATTTATGGCACTAAACAGTGAGATTACAAGGTATATGAGAGCCAGGGAAAGGAAGAGTCAGCAGCCTGGAGTGGAGAGAGGCAAAATCTTGGAGGAGTGGGAAGGAGACAGAGAGAAGATGGGGAGAGATGGGGCAGGAGAACAGGGGGAATGAGGCAGGAGGACAGGAATGGATGTGCGCTTGTATATGGAAAAAATGAATTGGGAAATAGGTGGAATGAGGAAAGTGCTGCAACATTGAATGTGTTAGAAGCAAAGGGAGATCATTTAAATTGGAAGAGGGCAATTAGGGTAAGTAGATCAAGTGCGGATAACGTACTGGTGAGATAGAAACAGACAAAGAAATGCAAACTGCAGGGCTGATAGGTGCAAGAATGAGAAATTGACAAATGTCGCAGGAAGACGTCTGCATGGGACACCATGGAGGGATCTACATGGGGAGGGGGTGTACAACGGGGCATGGGGCCTCATTCAGAGGCGGTCGGAGGATGCTAGCGGTCACTCAGAAACTGGGCGGCCGCTTGCATCCTGACCGCCAGCCTCTGTTTCGGTCGTTAGGATGTGGGTTTACACCCACAGCTCTAACGACCGCTATGGTAGGGTCTCACTTGTCGTAAGCCCCGGAGAGCTTCTGGCTCTGTCAGTGCAGGAAGCTCTCCACCGACATCACTAGTGATGTCAGTGGGGCCTCCCCCAAACGGTAGGCGTTCCCATGGTAGGAGAAAAAAGAATGGGTAAATAGGAGGGTAATCGGGAACAGGAGAAAGAGGAATGGGTAGATAGGAGGGTATTTGTAAACAGGAGAGAGAGGAATGGGTAAATAGGGTAATAGGGAACAGGAGAGAGAGGAATGGGTTGATAGGAGAGTAATTGGAAACTGGAGTGAGAGGAATGGGTAGATAGGAGGGTAATCAGGAACAGGAGAGAGAGGAACGGGTAGATAGGGTAATAGGGAACAGGAGAAAGAGGAATGGGTATATAGGAGGGTAATCGGGAACAGGAGAAAGAGGAATGGGTAAATAGGAGGGTAATCGGGAACAGGAGAAAGAGGAATGGGTAAATAGGAAGGTAATCGGTAACAAGAGAGAGAGGAATGGGTAAATAGGAGGGTAATCGGGAACAGGAGAGAGAGGAATGGGTAGATAGGAGGGTATTTGTGAACAGGAGAGCGAGGAATGGGTAAATAGCAGGGTAATCGGGAACAGGAGAGAGGAATGGGTAGATAGGAGGCTATTTGTGAACAGGAGAGAGGAATGGGTAGATAGGAGGGTAATAGGGAACAGGAGAGAGAGGAATGGGTAGATTGGAGGGTAATCGGAAACAGGAGAGAGAGGAATGGGTTGATAGGAAGGTAATCTAGAAGGAGAGAGAGAGAAATAGGTAGATAGGAAGGTAAGAGTGAACAAGAGTGAGAGGAATGGGTATAGAGGAGGGTAATCGAGAACAGGAGAGAGAGGATGGGTTGATAGGAGGGTAATTGGGAACAGTAGAGAAAAATGGGTCAGTAGAAGAGTAATCAGGAACAGGAGAGAGACGAATCAGTAGATAGGAGGGTATTTGTGAACAAGAAAGAAAAGTGGGTAGATAGGAGGGTAATCATGAACAGGAGAGAGAGGAATGGGTAAATAGGAGGGTACTTGGGAACAGGAGAAAGAGGAATGGCTAAATAGGAGGGTAATCGGGAACAGGAGAGAGAGGAATGGGTAAATAGGAGGGTAATAGGGAACAGGAGAGAGAGGAATGGGTTGATAGGAGGGTAATCGGGAACAGGAGAGAGAGAAATGGGTAGATAGGGTAATAGGGAACAAGAGAAAGAGGAATGGGTAGATAGGAGGGTATTTGTGAACAGGAGAGAGAGGAATGGGTAAATAGGAGGGTAATAGGGAACAGGAGAAAGAGGAATGGGTAAATAGGAGGGTAATCGGGAACAGGAGAAAGAGGAATGGGTAAATAGGAGGGTAATAGGGAACAGGAGAGAGAGGAATGGGTTGATAGGAGGGTAATCGGGAACAGGAGAGAGAGAAATGGGTAGATAGGGTAATAGGGAACAAGAGAAAGAGGAATGGGTAGATAGGGTATTTGTGAACAGGAGAGAGAGGAATGGGTAAATAGGAGGGTAATAGGGAACAGGAGAAAGAGGAATGGGTAAATAGGAGGGTAATCGGGAACAGGAGAAAGAGGAATGGGTAAATAGGAGGGTAAGCCAGAACAGGAGAAAGAGGAATGGGTAGATAGGAGGGTATTTGTGAATAGGATAGAGATGAATGGGTAAATAGGAGGGTAATAGGGAACAGGAGAGAGGAATGGGTAAATAGGAGGGTACTCGGGAACAGGAGAAAGAGGAATGGGTAGATAGGAAGGTATTTGTGAACAGGAGAGAGAGGAATGGGTAAATGGGAGGGTAATAGGGAACAGGAGAAAGAGGAATGGGTAAATAGTAGGGTAATCGGGAACAGGAGAAAGAGGAATGGGTAAATAGGAGAGTAAGCCAGAATAGGAGAAAGAGGAATGGGTAAATAGGAGGGTAATCGGGAACAGGAGAGAGAGGATTGGGTAGATAGGAGGGTAATAGGGAACAGGAGAGAGAGGAATGGGTAGATAGGAGGGTAATAAGGAACAGGAGAGAGAGGAATGGGTAGATAGGAGGGTAATCGGAAACAGGAGAGAGAGGAATGGCTTGATAGGAGGGTAATCTAGAAGAAGGAGAGAGATAAATAGGTAGATAGGAAGGTAAGAGTGAACAGGAGTGAGAGGAATGGGTATAGAGGAGGGTAATCGGGAACAGGAGAGAGAGGATGGGTTGATAGGAGGATAATTGGGAACAGGAGAGAAAAATGGGTCAGTAGAAGAGTAATCAGGAACAGGAGAGAGCTGAATCGGTAGATAGGAGGGTATTTGAGAACAAGAAAGAAAAGTGGGGTAGATAGGAGGGTATTTGTGAACAGGAAAGAAAAATGGGTAGATAGGAGGGTAATCATGAACAGGAGAGAGAGGAATGGGTAAATAGGAGGGTACTTGGGAACAGGAGAAAGAGGAATGGCTAAATAGGAGGGTAATCGGGAACAGGAGAGAGAGGAATGTGTAGATAGGAGAGTAATCGGTAACAAGAGAGAGAGGAATGGGTAAATATGAGGGTAATTGGCAACAAAAGAGAGAGGAATGGGTAAATAGGAGGGTACTCAGGAACAGGAGAGAGAGGAATGGGTAAATAGGAGGGTACTCGGGAACAGGAGAAAAAGGAATGGGTAAATAGGAGGGTAATCGGGAACAGGAGAGAGAGGAATGTGTAGATAGGAGAGTAATCGGTAACAAGAGAGAGAGGAATGGGTAAATATGAGGGTAATTGGCAACAAAAGAGAGAGGAATGGGTAAATAGGAGGGTACTCAGGAACAGGAGAGAGAGGAATGGGTAAATAGGAGGGTACTCGGGAACAGGAGAAAAAGGAATGGGTAAATAGGAGGGTAATCGGGAACAGGAGAAAGGAATGGGTAGATAGGAGGGTATTTGTGAACAGGAGAGAGGAATGGGTAAATAGGAGGGTAATAGGGAACAGGAGAGAGAGGAATGGGTTGATAGGAGGGTAATCGGGAACAGGAGAGAGAGGAATGGGTAGATAGGGTAATAGGGAACAGGAGAAAGAGGAATGGGTAAATAGGAGGGTAATTGGGAACAGGAGAAAGAGAAAGGTAAATAGGAGGGTAACCCGGAACAGGAGAAAGAGGAATGGGTAAATAGGAGGGTAATAGGGAACAGGAGATTGAGGAATGGGCAAATAGGAGGGTACTCGGGAACAGGAGAAAAAGGAATGAGTAAATAGGAGGGTAATCGGGAACAGGAGAAAGAGGAATGGGTAGATAGGAGGGTATTTGTGAACAGGAGAGAGAGGAGTGGGTAAATAGGAGGGTAATCGGGAACAGGAGAAAGAGGAATGGGTAAATAGGAGGGTAATCGGGAACAGGAGAAAGAGGAATGGGTAAATAGGAGGGTAAGCCGGAACAGGAGAAAGAGGAACGGATAAATAGGAGGGTAATCGGGAACAGGATAGAGAGGATTGGGTAGATAGGAGGGTAATAGGGAAGAGGAGAGAGAGGATTGGGTAAATATGAGGGTAATCGGTAATAAGAGAGAGAGGAATGGGTAAATAGGGGGGTAATCGGGAACAGGAGAGAGAGGAATGGGTAGATAGGAGGGTATTTGTGAACAGGAGAGCGAGGAATGGATAAATAGGAGGGTAATAGGGAACAGGAGAGAGAGGAATGGGTAGATAGGAGGGTAATCGGAAACAGGAGAGAAAGGAATGGGTAGATAGGAGGGTAATCGGGAACAGGAGAGAGAGGAATGGGTAGATAGGAGGATATTTGTGAACAGGAGAGAAGAATGGGTAGATAGGAGGGTAACTGGAAACAAGAGAGAGGAATGGGTAAATAGGAGGGTACACGGGAACAGGAGAAAGAGGAATGGGTAGATAGGAGGGTAATCGGGAACAGGAGAGAGAGGAATGAGTAGATAGGAGGGTAATAGGGAACAGGAGAAAGAGGAATGGGTAAGTAGGAGGGTAATAGGGAACAGGAGAATGAGGAATGGGTAGATAGGAGGGTAATAGGGAACAGGAGAAAGAGGAATGGGTAGATAAGAGGGTAAGAGTGAACAGGAGGAAATGAAGGTAGAAAAGGGAAAGAAGTCTGAAGAACATAGGGGGTCATTCAGACCCGTTCGCAAGCAAAGGACGCTTGCAAACGGGTCGATGTTCCCCCACTGCGCATGCGCACGGCGGAGGGAGCTCCGTCGTGCGCATGCGCGAGACCCGGACTGCAACAGCCAAGCTGTCGCTCCGGGTCTCGCACAAAAGGGGGCGTGCTGTTGATGTTGATTGACAGCACGCCCCCTTTGGTGGGCGTGCCGGGGGCGTGCCTGCCAGACGGAGGCGTTCCCATGGGAACGCCTACCGTCTGGAGCCAGCCGCACTGACATCACTAGTGATGTCAGTGGGAGTGATTTTGGCTCTGATAGAGCCAAAATCACTCCTGGGCTTGCGGCAGCGAGACCCTACCAATGGGTCTCCGTCGCAAGCCCGATGGTCGCGATGGTCTAGACCAGGGGTCTTCAAACTTGGCCCTCCAGATGCTGTGGAACTACACATCCCAGCATGCACTGCGCATAGTTTTAGCATGCTGTTATATAAAAAAGGTGGCAGTGCATGCTGGGATGTGTAGTTCCACAGCAGCTGGAGGGCCAAGTTTGAAGACCCCTGGTCTAGACCATCGCGACCATCATCATGGACGCTCGCATATGCTGTGGGTTGTCACCCACAGCTATGCGAGCGTCCAAGAAGACGCTCCATTTTCAGGGAGGAGGGCCCTGATTCAGAGCGAGTGCTCTGGTCAGAGCGTTCAGCTCTGAATCAGGCCCATAATGTGTAACCCTATTTTTCAGACATCCACTTGTTGCATAGAGAGTGTTATTGTATTGGGTTTGGTATTGGCTAAGCTTCCACTATATTTATATAACAATATGGCAAGCTCATAACTGCATTGTGCATTATGGGGTCTAAGAACAAACACACATTGCACAGTCTTCCAACAGGAAAGTGATTAAACCATTATGTACTTTTCTATTTTTGCACACTTACAGGTGGGCACCTTTAGAGTATCTGAAGGAAATGGCATCTGAACACAAAAGCCATCACACATTTTTCACCAGGGAGTTCCCAGGGCTGGGGCAAATTGTCCCAAGCATCATCCGTGGGATCTGCAGAGATTACCTGGATTCACATAAGTGTGGTCAGCATGCAGAACTCCCCTTTAGAGAGGGTAGAGGCAGCTTACAAATACTGGAAAGACATCCTCTCTATTGGGAGGAGGTAACAGGCTACAGTTGCGGAACTCCTGGAGACAATGGAGTCATTTTCCACTGGGTGCATGCCTTGACAGGGGGCACCCGGCTCCATTGTCACCTGGTCGTTCCATATCCACCTTCTGGATGCTGCTGGGGAGCGGGTAAGCGACATAGAGAAGGAGAGCTGATCGGCGCTTCACCTCCATGACCTGCTGCTGCTTGGTTGCGGACGTCATGTAGCATGTGACCGCCGTGACCCGGTTGAGCCCATTCGCGCACGCAGGAGTGCTTTCTGAGTAGAAATCCCCCTGCCCGCCGATCAGTAACAAACTCGTCGCCGCCGGTGATGTGTTTGTTTTAGCAGCCAATGAGAGCCAGACAGACTCTCATTAGCTGCTGTATCCACTGAGGGAGCCGGGTAGAGCTCACTCATGAGCTCCGCCTTCCGGCTCCCGCAGTGGTTATGGGAGAGACGTCATGATGCGGAGCGGGAGGACAGGGGAGCGGATAGTGGCTGGCGCAGGAACGGGGATCGAGGTAAGTAATCCGTGTGTGTCTTGTCTATAAGGGGCACTGCATAGAGGGACCACTACTGGGGACACTGTATAAGGGGCACTTCATAGAGGGGACCCACTACTGGTGGCACTGTATAAGGGGCACTGCATAGGGGGGACCAATTACTGGGGGCACTCCATAAGGGGCCACTACTGGGGGCACTGTATAAGGGGCACTACTGGGGCCACTGCATAGGAAGTGCCACTACTGAGGGCACTGTATAAAGGGCACTACTGGGGGCACTGCATAGGGGAACCACTACTGGGGGCACTACATAGGGGGGCACTGCAAATGGGGCCACTGTTTAAGGGGCACTACTGGGGGCACTGCATAGGGGGACCACTACTGGGGGCACTGTATAAGGGGCACTACTGGAGGCACTGCATAGGGGACCATTACTGGGTGCACTACATAGGGGGGCACTGTAAATGGGGCCACTGTATAAGGGGCACTACTGGGGGCACTGCATAGGGGGACCACTACCGGGGGGGCACTGTATAAGAGGCACTACTGGGGGCACAGCATAGGGGAACTACTACTGGGGGCACTGTATATGGGGCACTACTGGTGGTACTGTATAAGAGGAACTGCATAGGGGGGCGGCGGTGGCTGGGGCTGGCATGGGTGCTGGGGGGTGGTAATTTTTAATTTGTGGGGGGGGGGCACCAACATTTATCTTGCCTCCGGGCAACTGGGATAAAGTTACGCCACTGACATGCTAACTACATTACCTGTAGGCAACAGGAAAACTGCAGTTACAGATTTTTTCACAGCATTTGTTAAAGGTTGTAAATGTAATCAGTATCTTCTGCATCCACTTTTACGAGCATATAAAGCAATTAGATAAGGTATAACATTGCTAGTTACCAAGAGTAACATATTTAAAGTATAACCTACATTAATAAGAATCTATCCCACACGTGACAGGACGACTTGCAATTTTTAGTTTTATGCTGCCCTTTATTGCACAGGACACACATCTATAGATCACAAACCTTTTAAGTATAGCACAATGCCTTTAGATCATACTTTCCAACTCTACCTCATTGTGCAGGAGACTTCCTGAAATAGCCACAATCTCCCTGACTCCCTGAAGAGTCTAGCAATCTCCCTGATTGCAACTTACCCCCATTATGAAACTGTTATATTAAAAAAAACAAAGATATATATATTCAAATGGGATCATTAGTATAATTTCTCTGCATTGGTTATAAGGCACAATAAACCCTATGGTTACATGTATTTTCTGAAAAGTATTAGTGCGATTTCATCGAAAAGTAGATCTTGCTAACTGCTTTGGGGCTCATTTACATTTGGATGTAAGTACATTTTATGACACGCCTCTTAGATGTAGCAGTTCACGCACACTTTAATGCTGCACTCATAGGTGTTGCTTTCACAATCTCCCTGAAATGCTTTTACAAAAGTAGGCAAGTAAGCTTCAGGTCAGGTTGCAGTGGCAATTTGATGTGAGGATAGCAGCCTGCTGCATACACATGTACTGTATATGAGAGACCTGTAAATGTGTTTAATTGGAAATGTTTTAAAAAATAATAATAATTATATATATATATATAATATATATATATACATATATATATATATATATACACACAGCATTCCATACCTCCCAATATGCCTGGTTTGTGGACCTCAAATAAGGGAGTGGCTCTTTAGAAAGTGGGTGTAGCTTTACCAGAATTTGGTCATCGTAGTCTGAGACTTATTTTGTATGAATTGAGTGGTCTTTGCTTATAAGAGGGAGGGTATATACTGTATAGTAAAGATGGAAAGTTTGTGTCAGATATTCTCTTTGTCTCCTGATTCTCCCTATGTGGTGGCTCCATCCCCAGTCTGACTTGTAGTTGGCTATTAGTGAGGTGGTTCCTCTCCCCAGGTGACAATACAAGAAAACCCTCTGCTCAACTTTACATACGACGATAAACACACACAACCAGCCTCACAAGGGACATTTCATTAGAAATGAGTGGACAGGGGTTGCTTACATTATTACTCAGTCTACTCCAAACAAACACGATATAAGCTGGCCTGACAAGTGATTTCTATTAACCTTACAGTGCCCAAGCCTAGGGAAGCTTAACTCAGGGTCAGAACTACCGGTGGTGCAGCTGGTGTATTACACCGGGGCCCGTAGTGATGAGGGGGGCCTGCAATCGGGAGGCCTTGGCACATCTCCTGATAGCTGTGCCACCCAGGCCAGAGGGCACCCAGCATAATGCAGTTATGGTTATCACTGGTAATCTTAGCTGGGATTACTCCGGACAGCACTGTCGAGCAGGATTTCCACGGTGAGGTGTCAATGTCAGTGTGTCCTGTGCCAGCCCTCTCTGCTGTACCAACCTGCCTGAGGTGGCCACCTGTTGCTCTGGGACCTGCCCCTTCTGGCTCAGGCACCAGAGAATAGGAGAATGGCGGGCAGGGAGCCTAACATGCAGGAGGACTCCTCTCACATGAGTTGGGTCTAACTTCAAATGGAAAAAATCACTTGTTACTGGGTTTGGATGTAGAGACACATGTACTGAAATGGGACCTGAGAAAGTGGGAGGTGTTTTTATAGACTTTTTTAAGCTATACTTAATTATACTCCTTGGATCATTCACACTGCCAACCATGTCTATGCACTCAATTCTATGCCACCCCCTGCCATCGCTCCAGCATCCCATTCTGACACCCAGAGCCATCTTTCCAGCACCCCATTCTCTCACATCCCCTACAATCTCTCCAGCACCCCATCCTGACACCCCAAGCAATGCTCCCTGTTCCAGCACCTTATTTTCTAACATCCCCAGCCATCTTTTCAGCACCCCATTTTGATAGCCCCTGCCATCTCTCTAGCACCCCACTCTGACACCCCAAGCCATGCCGCCTTTTCCAGCACCTTATTTCCTGACACCCCCAACCATCTTTTCAGCACCCTATTCCGATACCCCCAACCACACGCACTGCTTTAGCACCCCGTTATGTGACTCCCCAAGCCATATCTCCACCACGCACAAAGCATATTTTTGTACCTGGACACATCACTCGCTAGTTCCACCACTGGCTTAACTGAATACCTTAGCAAATGTGAAAGAACTAATCTCCTCAGCAAAGGCAGGCAAATAAAAATGTAAATATGAATATGCTTATATACCCACCTTTAACTAAACAGACAACTTTAATCATACGTCACTTGAACTATTACTATCTAACCTATAATGAGTGAAGTAAGGTAACTCATTTTTTATAGGACAAGAGAAGCATTCTCTGATCAATGTGGTGTCCCATAGAGTATTCACTGACTGAAGGTAAACTGTTCAGGGCATATTCAATTAGCCATGAGTTTTGCACTGTAACCACTCTATTACTGGTCATATTACTATATATGTGCACAGAACAGCAAATTATACCCTAGTAGGTTTCAATTTGGCACCCGTGAGCACTGGATTGCCACATGACTGAGACTATAAGATTCTGCAGAAGGCACATACCTGCCTGTTTCCTGTAACTCTGCTCTGCTGGTGAAAGACATTTAGAAAGGAACCCAGAAGAGTGAAGCTTTGCTATATCTTTGTGCTGAGACAGAATGGCACTGACACAGAAGGAGGAGGCATCATCTTCAATGAAGAAGGGTTTTGAAGTATTGGGGTGACTGAGAAGTGAGGCAGAGAGGAAGGCTTTCCTCAGTTGGATAAAAGCTTGAACTACTTCATCAGATCAATGTTTATGATCAACAGACATGAGGATTAGAACAGTGATGGGGCAACAAAAGATGAGTACCCTTAATAAATTAGAGATAATAATTTGCAAATCTTATAAAACACTGAGTGGCCTTTAGTCTAGAAGGCTGCAGTCAATTTACAATGTATTTCACTTTCCCTATGTCCATCCATAACTCAGATTCATATAGTATGTAACTTAAAAAAAAGGAATATAGGTCTGTACAAGCATACTGTACTCATCTCATTATTACACTAATGATGAGTATCTTAGAGATTGGTTTAAGCTTGACAGATATAATGACCATGAGATGACAGACTCGGGAAAGATTAGAATATCAACACGATATATGGCCACAATAATGTAATAATTGCAGTTTTGAATAACTAATTGGCCACTACACAGACTAGAGGTCATTACTTAGTACCCATAATGCCCGTCTCATGTGTTGAAGGCGGTCTTCCACTCATTGTCACACTTCATCTGAATCAAGTTCCAGTTGGGTCCAAATTCCATAAAGATATAATAATTATAGTAACTTAACACTAAAATAATGACACGGAGACAGGTTGGCATTAAAAAGGTCAGCTATTTATTGATTAAACCTCAAATGGAAAAACTGTATTTTGTTATAGAGAGGGTGGTAGTATTAGCGCATCCCATCAATACATAAGTAACCTACCTGGTAGGATGCAGATACTGCCTCTATTAGGGTGATTCAGATTTTAAATTAATTACTTTAACAATGCCAAAAAAAAAATGTGTAATTGTAATGAGGTCAATAATGAGAAACAAAACATATGAAACGAAAAGGAAGGTCTGAGGAAAAGGAGGTGGATGGGGGATAAGGAAAGAGCAAGGCAAACACAAGATAACTCGACGAGAGGTAAAAAAACCCACAAAACCTGCTGAGGGACGTATTATTATTATTATTATTCTTTTATTATAGCCAAATTATGTCCGAATTATGGCCCTCATTCAGAGCCGTACGCTATTTGCGGTCGTTCGTTTAAAAACAAGGGGTGGCTATTCAAATGATCCGTACGCACATTGCAGTCTGTTCACACCTCTAAGTCTGAACGAGCGAGCAAAACATACGCTCGTTTATTTGTTAAAAACGCCCCCTGGCCGCACGCATCCTACGTCATGTCCGCTATTTATTAGATTAATCGAGTACATCGACCAGCGTATGAACTGCTCGCTATTCTTGTGGTTGGTGTTTGCTACCACAAATTTGCGTGCAGTTCGGGCTATAAAATAACCCAGTGACGTGGTCAATGACGCTGCTGTTTTAAATATACACACCCATAAAACGCCCGTTTTGACCTTTAAGCACGCCTGCGTTCGGATCTCCACTCCCCATTTTCAAACACCTTCCCCTGTTACCACCCACATACGCCTCATTCTGTCACTCAAAATAGCAGGCACTCGCTATATAGCGTACAAAGGATTTTCGGCCGCACTGACTGGTTCGCGCATGCGTACTAAAAAGCGTACGCATGCGCAGATGTGCAAACATCGCTCGGAACGAGCGTACTGTTGTTAACGTGCGGCTCTGAATGAGGGCCTTATGTCCGTCAAGTCAGGCAAAAAAAAAAAATCCCTCAAGACCCTCACTGTTGAAAGTGGTGAGTAGCAAAAGCCCCGAGTAGGAAAGACAGGGGAAGACAAAACTAAGACAGACTACATAAAAAATGTCAACATCAAAACAACACAAGATTCAACACAACATAAAAACAGGATGTATGTAGCACCATAATTCAGGAAGCAGAAACCCCTGAAATGTGCCTCAAAGTGACGAGAGCCTACTGGATGACACATCATGCTAAATAGACTCAGCTAACTGGATATATTTTTATGGAATACCATCCTCATACATCAAGTATGCGCCATCAACAGCTGGTCTACAAACTGAATCATTCGCAACCAAGGATACCAGGCAGACCTGAAAATCCTCAGCAACTGCCAGGGAAACCCAACGGCCCTTACTCAGCTGCTTCATTTTAGAGTGATAGATCCTGCCTAAAACTGAGCCTTGCCATCTTTCACCAGGGGTATACCAACCCTATTAAATTTAGTAAGCAGCAGCAACAGCAAATCATGCCCCTCCCCTTTTCCTTCCTTCCCTGGCATCAGCAGCATATTACGCCCCCACCATCAGCAGCAGAACATCACACCCCCACTTACTCTGTTGTTGGGATCACCTGGGAGCAGGGTGGAGGGGAAGTCAGGGGGAGCCCCCTCCCCAGGAATCTTCCTCTTTGGTCTGTTGGGTGTGTGCTGTGGGTTTGCAAGGGACTGAGTTGTGGACAGGTGGCTCTCGGTAAAGGTGGGCTGCTCCCTCGCTGCACCCTCTGCTGATTGGTGCTCTATGCGCCAGCGTACCTTTAGTATGGGTCAGGCTGGCTCTGTCCTTCACAACCAATTGAAGCATGATTGCAGCCACGGTCTTAGAATGGATAACTAGCTTCAAAATACTAAAAGCGCCATAGTCTCTATTCATTTCATCCAAAAGCCAAATGAAAGAGTGCTGATTGCTAACTCCCACCCTTAACATCACTCACAGCTGGTCTTTTAAATGGCAGGACTAGGAGACACCCTGCTCAGGAATGGGCCCAGACAGATATTTAGAGCCCATGCCACCCTGACAAAGGGAACCCTTACAGAATTCCCGGTGTGCTCTGGCACCAACTCTGGTCAGTGGGAGACACACCGAGGAAAATTATGGTTCACATGCCACGGGACCACCAACTGAGAAGGTCCAGCGAATCCCAAGTACCTGCAGCATCTCCCAGCTCTTCTGATGTCATGGCTGAGAACCCATTTCTGCACCAGTCAAGAAAACAAGAAAGGAGGCAGATAGTACTGCATGGACAGGGCATTATAGAAGAGGTATGAAAAGAAACAACATAGAAAGATAAGCAAAAAGATTTAAGGAGAAAGGGGGTAAAAATAGGGAGAGCAAGCCAAAGAAAAGAGCATACTAAATAGAATTCAGATCAGAAAATAAAGAGAACAAGTATAAGTTTAATGCAAAAACTAAGATACACATGTGTATATAAACTTAAAACTGAGCAAATTACCATTAAATAACCTAGCCTTGGCCTTAAACTTCTCACTACCAAGTTGACAGACTATGCAACAAGTGACCTCTACACAGAACAGCCCCCAAACCTAACTCAGCCTTCTGACCCTGAACAAAAGTACAATATTACATCTAACTGAATATTAAAGCTATAACTAAGAACACTACCTATCACTATACTTAAACCAATACACCAAAACTAAACTGACCTCATATGAATGAACAAATATTGTTTTATCTATAAACTCTTAAAAATCTGATATATGTCACACAAACTAAGCTACTCAATAATAACCGTTTTAATAAAGTAATTAACAATAATTATCTCGTAGAAGTAATCAAATGGGAAAAGATTAAACCGTATGATTCCTATATACAGAAATAAAATCACTAATCAGCTACAAATTATATATATTGAATTAAGTTAAAACTCTGTCTACATTCCTCCAAGTAGAAAATTACATAGAATTTACATTCAACTTTTCTATTCTAATAATTTTTTTTCTATCTATATGCAAAAAAATCTAACTGTAAACTAAAGATTCTAGAACAATTTTTTTTTTGTTTAAAATTTTATGTTAAAGGATATTACTTAGAGCTTAGATGGAGTGCTCAATAGGTAGCCCACAGCCAGGAGTATTGATGGAAAACTAGTCACCTATGTGGAGGACAGAAAACCATTCCTGGTGGAAGGAATGCACCCAGAGCTAAGATGGAGTACTCAACAGGTAGCCCGCAGACAGAAGATTTAGATGGAATACTGGTCACCGATGTAGAGGGCAGGAAAGCGATGATGAAGGTAGATGGTCATTGAGCTGGAATAGAACGCTCAGGGTACACGTCCATCATTTGTTGATGTCCAATCCATGCCCACAGGAAGATCTCTTATCTACACGGGACGTACATCTTCATATTTTGGTGGAGGGTCAGGAGTCCACACGGATGAACTTTGCGGGTCTCTGGATGTTCTTTCTATGTTTCTAAAAAAGTACAAATAGTACAAATATAGGTGTCATACTTTATCTAATTTATACTGACATTACAAGGGTACTCCTGGCCGCTCACAGTGTAAGCAGCAGGTTTGTAGCATGAAATTGCAGTCTATGCTGTTACTATGGACAGGAGACAGCACTAAGATGTGGCAATGAGGTCATTGTTTCCAGCACATGGACAGACTGAATGAGTGAGTTTTGGTTCATCTCACTAGCTGGCTGCCAGCAATGGGCTTGATTAGAACATAAAGCGGCCGCTAGTTTGGACATATGCAGCAGCCGGATATATAACCCTCTGCTAATGTAAGTACCCATCACCATCACGTGGAGGCCGCATCGCCCACTGGTTTTCTGGCCATAGCTACAGCCATCATCATTAGTATTGTCACTAACACCCACCCCATGCATGGTGCAAATGACTCATCAGAAATGGGCATCCCATCTTTGTCTGCACCCCTCACACACAAGATGTCTGTACCCCCACAACACTCCCATGACACTCCCACAAGACGGATCTGCTCCGAGCGTCCACACAGTATGTGCCCAATTGCTGCCCAGAAACACCCTTTTCACAGACAGAGAGATCCAGCAACACAGAGAGCCTCCATCCATGGCCATATGCATGGTGTGGTACAGGCACAGTCTGCAGATATCTATGAGATGCATCACATTTTTGATTTATGTACAACTCTGATCAGGCCCAATGTGTATAGACAATGATTAACATAATATAACATGCAGCAACACTGGGGCATTGTGGGATACTCAGACTATTAGCCGCATGTGCAGTTCATCTAATGATTGCTGTGCTGACGGGAGCCGACAGTTGGGAATAGATTCATATCTGCCATCATCACTTAATTTTCACAAAAGCATGTGAAAATGCACATCTTCACCTACAATTGTAAAAATTAAGTTATCGGGCCATTCATGAAGAAGTTAAAGCAGGAGATATCACAGATATCTCCTACTTACCTTCCTTTTCCGGAATGGTCCTCTGTCCCCATACACTAGTATGGGGATAGAATTCATCAAGCTCAGAAAATATATTATTTTCAGAGCTTGACTGCGGGAGCATTTTCCATATTCAGACGGTGAATGCTTCTGCTCCAGTATCGCAACCTTTTGGATCCCTCCGCCCCTGTCCGGCTCCTTCCACCAGACGTCGAGGCTCTTGTGCGCATGTGTGTCATGTAGGTCACGCATGCGCAGTCTCGCCACTGCTCCAAAATGGTTCACTGCTCCAAAAAGGAGCAGTGATGACGCTCGCAGGGACAGCTGATATCACATCAGCTGTCACCACCCCGGAACATTGATGAATTGCTCCCGTAACCACGGCGTCCATTCGGCACCCGTATAATTAACATAATGAATACGCCCCTCTCTAAAACTAAAGTCATAATTGGCAGCCAGATTCCAGTGCAGGCAGCACACAAAGACAGAAGCCATCTTTCATGCATCCATATGGCTACATCTACCTTACCCAGAGCTTCCTCTCTGGGTAAGGTAGACAGATGTACACCTGTCAAACCGTAACGCAGGTGTCCTAAGGCGAGCTCAGGGAGGACAGAAACCTCCCGTGGAGCAGAAGGGTTCTATGCACAATCCTGTACAGATATGACCAACCGCGGCTCCTGCCTTTGCCGCCTGGGGGTCCATAATTGTGCTAATGCACAGGATCACGAACCCGCACATGCGCGCGCATTAAAAAGCCATCCGGCTTCTAGGGTCTGTATGGGCTGAAGCCACTATAAGCTGGTAAGGGCTGCGGAAATAGCAGGGGAAACGCTCTTGGCTATCATAGTCCGGACTGGCAGTCCCAAGGGGATATAACACCACCTCCTGGCGCTGCTTGTCCATCATGTGATATGTGTTATTGGATGGTGAGCAGTAGTTAGCAGCCATGAGCCTGATGTAGAGTTAGATAGAAATTGGGGGTAAGTGCTCCAGCATTGCATGGATGAAAATAAATGCATTTATTTACTGGTATACAGAGGGGATATAGGGCCTGATTCAGAGTAAGGTATAGAGTAAGATAGAGCAAGTAACTGTGTACTTGGACAAACCATGTTGCAATACAAGGGGTGCAAATACATTCATTTTATTTTCATGCAGGGTAAATACCGGCTGCTGTTGCATGTAGCCCACAAATGTTGGACAGCTTTATTTTTACACTGCAATGTACATGTCAGTTTGGGCAGACCCCTCGCAAATGTAAATCTCTCTGCACATTTTACATCTGCCCCACCTGCAGTGCAGCATGGATTTACCAAGACACACAGTTACTTGCTCTTTCTTACTCTATTCCCAAACCTCAATCAGGCCCATAGTCAGCATCCCGGGGGTCGGGATGCCGGTGGTCAAAATAGCAGCACTCGGAATCCCGACTTCTGACTTCCTGATGGTGAGTATTAGGGTTAGAGATAGGTTTACGGTTAGAGGTTAGGGTTAGGCACTAGAGGGATGGTTAGGGTTAGTCTGTAGGAAGGGTGGGTTAGGGTTAGACTATGGGAGGTATGGTTTAGGGTTAGGCTGCGGGAAAGGTGGGTTAGGGTTAGGCTGCGGGAGGTATGGTTTAGGCTGCGGGAAGGGTGGGTTAGGGTTAGGCTGTGGGAGGTATGGTTTAGGGTTAGGCTGCGGGAAAGGTGGGTTAGGGTTAGGCTGTGGGAGGTATGGTTCAGGATTAGGCTGCAGGAGGTATGGTTTAGGATAAGGCTGCGGGAAGGGTGAGTTAGGGTTAGGCTGCTGGTGGTATGGTTCAGGGTTAGGCTGCGGGAAGGGTGGGTTAGGGTTAGGGATAAGATACTTACATAATTCTGTCAGGATACTGACTGCTGTCAGTATTCTGATCACCTGCATCCCGACCACCAGGTTCCTGTACCCAACCCATGCAGAGTTGTACCATCTTACACTGTGCCCATCCCCTATCTGTACACTTGGGGTGATACCAGTCATCATCATCAATGTACACTGACACCAGCCCTGTACTAGGTACAGAAGATGCATATAAAAATGTATTTACACTTACATCCAACTCTGCATGGCCAGCAGTTCTTTGCCTATGTGAGTATGCCCCATTGCAGCCCAGTTGTGAGTGGGCATGCAATGGAAATGCCTCTGCCTCTGCATCGCATGTACGTGTGTGCGCTGTTTTGCTGCAGACACAGTGGGAAACACTCTCTGCAACCTGGCACCTGCTTAACTCCCAAAGACTTATTGAGGCAGTGATAGTAATTTAAAAATGACATATGTACAATATGGCATTGTCAGGTATTTATACAATATATCATATGTCCAAAAGCATCATCTTAGGGCTTGATCCAATTAGGTGCGAATTGCGAGGTGCGAGTTGCGATTTTCACTTCTAATTCACGTAGCGAATTAATTTTGCAATTCAATTAGCAACTCGCACTGAATCAGTCAGACTGAATTCACAACTTTCCACTCGCACCTCTGTGAGAGTGAGAGATGGAAAGGAAAATCTTTATTTTAAGGTTCAAATGTCGGGACACTGTGCTGAACCCCGTGGACACCCCTAATGACTAGTTAGGCATTTGGAAGTTTTAAATTAGCTTAATTATTTAAAAAATGACGTCGTTTTTTGGGGATAAAAAAAAATTTCCTCAAGGTACCCCAAAATCAACTTTTTCGTTAGTTTAGGCACCCCAAAGTTAATTACAATATTTTTTTATTTGAAAGATAATTGTTTTTATAATTTTTTTTACATTTTTCAATGTCCCCTCAGAGTACCCCAAAATCACCCTTTTTCCTACTTTTTTTTTGCATTTTTCGATTAATTCGTTAGAGATTAAACGAAGAGTGTTTTTATCATTTTCTTGCATTTAAAAAAAAAAGCTCAAAACAGCCGTTTGACACCATTTCAAAACCTACAGTAAATCCTAATGCCCACAAACAGCCGTCTATACGGTCCTGCTAACGAAATTATCCATTTTTGGGGGTCCAGGATGGTCTCCCCACATTTTCATGCATTTCTCGCAAATCTCATTTGGCAGTCTCTCAATTTGCACTCCTCCACTGCGAGCAGTGCGAATAGGCATTTATAATTGGATTGGAGAATTCTCTGGAGTGCGCTTCACAGCGAAATGTGTGAGTTTAAAGAAATAAACTCGCTACTTGCAATTCACACCTAACTGGATCGAGCCCTTAAAATCAATGAAATGTAACTTCTACGTACATCTCTGCTAACATTTTATTTTGAAGTTTGTAAAATAGCAGGAGCCCCTGGTGCCAGTGGGTGACACTGCAGAAGAGTCAGCCCTTACAATTGACTACTAGGCTAATTCGGGCATTACCATGGTAATCCTATGACTGTTACTAGAAGGATTACCATAGTACTTTGTCATAAGTGACAAAGGGAATAAAGTTTCTAGTTTGTGTCAAAATTCCAATTACCACAAAGTAAAAAAAAGGCTGAGAATAAATAAAATAACCCCTATTTGTACTATACAGCATCAGTACTGGGACACACAATTTGCAGATGCTACTGTCCAGTCTGCTAATAGACAAGGCAAAGGACTATGGGCCTGATTCAGAGCCGGACGCTCTGACAGAGCGCTCGCTCTGAATCAGGGCCGGCCTTCTTGATTTATAGAGCAGCCTCCTGGCCACTCGTATAGCTGTGGGTGACCACCCACAGCTATAGCAAGCGGCCAGGAAGATGGTCGCGATGGTCAAGACCATCCTGACCATCGGGCTTCCGACGAGACTCCTGTGGTAGGGTCTCGTTGCCGCAAGCCCAGGAGTGCTTCCGGCTCAAACAGAGCCGAAAGCACTCCCACTGACATCACTTGTGATGTCAGTGGGGCCGGCCCCAGACGGTAGGCATTCCCATAAGAACGCCTCTGTCTGGGCAGCCACGCCCCCTCCCCGCCCACCAAAGGGGGCGTGCTGTCACTCAACATCAACAGCACGCCCCCTTTGGTACGAGACCTGGAGCGACGGCTTGCCCGTCGCTATCCGGATCTCGCGCATGCCGGCTCCGTCGTGCGCATGTGCACTGGGCCAACATCGAATCAGGCCCTATATGTACAGTAATAGACTTCAAGTTGCTGGCAACCACAAGATTCTGATATAGCCGCTATATTTAAAGTGGCAATGTGTTAAAAGGCAAAACCAACCTGGATTTACCATTTAATGATTGACACTTTAAATGTTGCAAATAAATCAAAGGAATGTTGCAGCTGCCTTCAACTCCCAGGTTATTATATATACAGCATAGTCATATTTAGATATCCATTGCCATATTATAAATCTACAATATATTATTATGGTGACACAACATCTGCTGCCAGGTGCAGTGGGGTTTTTGGTCTCCCAGTGATGCAGCATTGGGCTGTGGATGATAAGATTGGGGACCTTCCATTATTTTGCTGAGGAGCCCAGTAATTTATAGCTATGACAGTGACATTTGCTTTGTCCTACCCTCTGCTGAAGAGACTCGCGTACGATGGTGGTGGATCAAGTACGTCTCTTGCATCTCTCACACAGGGACTGACTTCTGCTGGGATCTCAAAATAAGATGGTGGTGGTGCAGGGAACATGATGGTCTCATTCTCTGCAAAATAAATATATATATATATATATATATATATATATATACCATACATGCCTCAAGTTTGATATATACTGTGTGCTATATTATACATACCCTCTGAGTGCCGTTTGTATTTCCATTGCTCTATATATATACTGTGTGTATATATATATATATATATATATATATTCATAAGGATAACCCCCATCAATTCACTAGGAAAATACACTGGATCACAAATAGCAATCAGTTGAGGAGGACATCATCTTGCCAGTGTTACACATATCTCACTGAGGTATAAAGTGCATCATGCCTCCGAGTTGCCACTAATTTATTGCAATGAATAAACTGGATATTAGCTTAGCCTAGTACCATAATGAGGGGTGTGTAACCGCTGCTGCTGCCCAGTACCAGCTCAAGGGTGCCACCCCATTATAGGGGCAGTGCAGCCGCAGCCTAGGGTTATCATAGGCAATGTCCAGGCAGAGATCATCACTTATCCGGCTGCACCTGCTCCTCCAGCCCCACAACCCTTCTACATCTGTCTTCTCCCACCCAACAGCCCTTTTATCCCAACCTCATCCTTCCCAGTCCCTACCAACAGCCCTTTTTTTACCTGCCTTCTCCAGCCCCAGCTAGCGGCCCACAGACCTTATCTGCCCATGTGGAGCACATTGACTGCATACAGTATACCAGGTACCTAATAGCACTGGGCAGAACATGCTGCATCTCTGTTTACAGAGATCCCTGTCATTATAAACATACATTTCTCTGCATCTACCAGCTGTCCCGCTACATCTTATGAGAGGAGATGGCTACTATTACCCACATTATTGCCTCAGGGCTGTTACTGACTGTCCAGAGTTCAGTGACTGGGCATTAGCAGCAGGGCCATAAGTAAGGGTGTATGAGTGATGCCACCACACACAGTGCAGAGCCCTATGGGCGGCACCACCGCTCACCCATAGGCCCTCAATTGGCACCCTGCAGCCTTAATTGATGCTGCAGTGCCACATTGAGCGTCCTTTGGACACTCCAGACATGCTCACTGCAGCACTTACAGCTCCCTAGAGCATATTAAGGATGCTCCTGGGCAGTGCTGTAATTCCCAGCTCTGCAGGACCTGCCACATCTACATGATGTCATGTGCTCAGTGGGCATGGCTGGCACAGGGTGCAGAAAAGCCCTGTTACTGTGGTAATTAGTGGTAATTAGAATACAGGCCGCTAGGAAACATCCAGCTCCAGATTTACATAACCATGAGGGGTTTGCTCTTTGTCTTCAGCTTGTGCTATAAAGCTGCTGGATGAGCTGGAGACACCCTATAGTGTAAATTAGTCCTCTTGTTACAAGGCTCAGCATTTCATGCAAATTATCTCTTTAGGGCAGAGACCAAGGGGTGATTCTGAGGTGGAGGCATATGCATATCTGATGCCAAATGACCGCAGGAAGGGGAGGTTCCAAAATCTTGTTCACATTGTGTTAGTGGACCTGTGGCCAGCCCTACTGCTGACCAAGGCCACTGGAAGGGCACCCTCCACCATCTTCCTGTTTCCATTGCTCTCCCGACCACTTTCTATGTGACAATATGTGATCACATGTACCGGGACTGGCTTAGCTCCCATAATTGCTGCCTTCTCTGGGTGTGTCCTCAATCAGTCCACTTTCTCATTATATTACCAGAAACGCACAGTTATACTATAATTCCACTGCTATTGACTCATTTGTCATACAGATTAGCTGACCGATTGCTATTGGTTAAGTTACACATCATCACATCAGCCTGTTAAAAGGAAAGTATAATCCTGCAGATCAGAAAGCTGTGCCATGGCATTAGATGGACTATAATATACCATTAGTAATACTCACCCACAGTAATGGTGTAAGGACGGTCCGCTGGTGGTACAGGCACTGGTGGAATTGCATCCCTTTGTGGCTCGTTGTTATTGCCCTGCACATAGGATCTGCACCTTGCCAGCAGTACAGTAAACAGGCCCAGAGCAGCAAGTGTTGGCCCCAAGATCTTAAGTACCAGGCTGCAGTCATTCTGAGGGTCTTTCTGGCAGGACTTGTAGGTGATGATGGAGAGGAGTCTGCCAGCACATAACATAACAGGATCCCACCACACACATACATAAAGTATATGAGCCTGCATGTCCGCAGTGGGCAGCGCGATCTGTAGATAGTCGGCATCTTTGAGCTATTGAAAATAGAGATAAAAGGCAATTATTACATTTATTATTTATAATCAATCCCTTGTACGAGATCATTGAGGCAGCCCCTTTAGCACCTTCTGTCTATATACAGCAGTTAGCTTATCTCACCCTTGTTTGTCACTGTACGACTTATGTCATCTATAGATGGCATCAGCTGTACAGTCCATTTTGCCTTTATGTGACCAGTGGGTACATGCAGTGACATTTGCCATATGAAATGTGTAAATATGCATTTTATGTGGCTCTCAGGAATGCACAAGCTTTTTCACATCAGTAAATTTGCTGCCATTTCTCATTAGTAAATGTGTCCAGTCTGTATTTTCTTCCCTTACACTTTTTCCTTGATTACATGTAAAAAATGGAGAACTGTAGTATTTGGTTATAATTGTGTTTGGACTAACAGTTCATGTTTTCCTTATTTAAATTAAAATAAAATGCAAAAACTTTTTGCTGCAAAACTTAACTTTTTTAGATTATTAAGGTCTAAGATGGATAAAAGTATTTTTCCCTTTGTGTGTGATACTTAATATTATTCTTCCCCCAGATATAAAAGACACTGGCTAGCTGTCCCGTCACTACACTGCAGAGCATATGATAGCGTTCATCCTGCAACTAGTCCTCTGCGCAAAGCATGTACTTGACATTTTGTTTCATTATCTGCTCCCTCATCTCCCAGGCCCACAATTACCTAATACACACACACATAAAATATTACACATTGGCACCACTTTTTTCCTGCTTTTCAACTTGATATCTGACAAAGACACAGGGGAATCCTTAGGTGACCCCTGAATGCGGTCACTGCTTGACAAGTGTCCCCACCTAGCAGGATAAGGGCCGTATTCAATTAGCGGCGAAAATGGATGTTTTTTTCGCCATAAGCAAAAGCAAAAATTTTTGCCAAAAAAGGCCATATTTTCACCAAAAACCAGGCGAAAACCAACTTGGCGAAAAAAAAAATGGAGATAACTTTTCTCCATCCCAGACTAGGCGAAAGAAAATGCAAATCCCTATTTTTTGCTAAAAATGTGGGGATTTCGTTCAGAACTCTTTGGACACCCCCCCCCCCACTAATGATAAATTACCCCCAAAAAATGTTGTAAGTTGCACGCTTTGGTGAAAAACAGCAGCGCAATTTGGGATAAAAAAACATTGAAAATGATAGGAAGATATTTTTTTCCAGGAAATTACTGTTCCACGTGATTTGGGGGTACGTTAAAATGGGTGCAAGTATATATTCGTGTCGTACAAAAGCAATTTTAAAAACCGTAAAAGACCACCTGCTGCGACCGCGTGCGATGTTTAAAATACTTCACACATCCAAACCGTCCCCCGAAAAATCAGACCCAATATATTGAAACTATTTTCAAAGTTTTTTTTTTTTTACCCAAAAATTGCGTGGTCGTTTTTTGCCAAAGTGCGCGCAGCTTAACGAATTTTGTTTTGGGTCATTTATCATTAGGGGGAGTGTCCAAAGGGTTCTGGAAGAAATCCCCACATTTTTAGCCAAAAATAGGGATTTTGCATTCTTTTTCGCCTGGTCTGGAATGGAGAAAACTTTTCTTCAGTTTTTTTTCGCCAATTGCGTTTTCGCTTGTTTTTTGGCAAAAATATCGCCCTTTTTTTGGGTGAGAAACGGCTGTTTTCGTCTATGCCGAAAAAAACGGCAGTTTTCGCCGCTAATTGAATACAGCCCTATGTGGGAAAAGAAATATGAAAAGTGCAGACTAGAAGACTACTTATAATGGATGCACATCCCTGTTTACAAGTATATAGAGTTCAATATTTGATAAGAAAATGAAGGACTAGAAAGGGCTAGGTAAATGGGGAGGGATTACGTTAAGAAATATAGGGCCTCATTTACTAACGAGTTTTATCACCAAAATGAGTGATAAATGTCACTGTGTATGATAAATGGTGCTCCAGCCAATCACCTCCCAACTTTCAACTGCCCGGGTGCTGTCATCACCAACTGACATTTTTTTTAAAATCTGCAGCACTTTCCTTCCTAACTGACACAGTGTAAGGGCAGGTTATGGGGTCCTGAGGGGCGACCATGATACAGATAGAGGTGTGTCATGTCACATATAAGTATAACTGCCTCACACTGTACTATACATAAAGGATAATATATAGAGTGACATAAGGTGACTATCTAGTACCCACACTCTTTGCAGATAACGATGGACATTAGCACATATATGATGTATAACTCCTGGCTACCAGGTAATTCAATCAATATAAAACTAGTAATCTATCCATGGATCATTGGTGACAAACACAGTGACCACAAACAGACAATCTTAATATCCTTCCTGTGTAGTTACGGCCCTGAGTATTATCCTCACCTTAAAATATACAGAATTACTGTTATTGGGGTAAAAAGTGATACACATGACAAAACAAATCTTAGCAGTGTAGGTGTCTGTACACAGGTGGAGATAAAAGCTCAGAAATACAGAAATAACAGGTACAAAACATATACATTTGAGGAACACACAAAACTCACCCAGTCAGGTAACACTGTAATGAGCTGTAGTGATAGAAGCGTCCTGTCACATGACTTCATATGACACAATGTAGCTGGAGCGATCCTCCAATCAGAGCACACGATGCTGTAAGGAGCGGTGGTAAGGGATGAAGAACATTTGAGTCATGTGATTGGGTCTCACCATAGGCCTAATTTTGAACTGGTTGAAATGGGAATGATTTCCACTGAGGGAGGGAGATATACAAATTTGGGGTATGATCTTTAATGAAGGGATGATTTCAGATCTGGTCCATGGTGTTATATATGGGAGGAGGGCTGCAGATTTGGGGAATGATTTTTAGTGAGGCATGGGGAAGTAGGTTTGGGCTATGATTTCTAATGAGGGAGAGGTGCCAAATTTCTGCTATTAGGGAGAAGGTGGTCAAATCTGGGGTCTATATATTAGGTAGGTGGGAGTTTTAGATCTAGGGTGTCATTTTGTCAGATCTGAGGTATGATTTTCAATGAGAGCAGATTTGGAGATTTTTATTATGATTTTTAATGAGGGATGAGGAGAGGTGTCACATCTGAGGTATGGTTTTTACTAAGGATGGTGGGGGGATCAAGGTGTCTATTTACAAAGCCTTGGATGGAGTAAAGTGAACGGAGATAAGGTACCAGCCAATCAGCGCTTAACAGCCATGTCACAGGCTGTGTTTTAAAAATGACAGTTAGGAGCTGATTGGCTGGTACATTATCTCCGTTCACTTTATCTTCATCTAAGACTTAGTAAATCGATTCCCAAATTTTGGGGATGTATTAATAAGGGAGGGGGGTTAGATTTGGTCTATTACTTAATGGGGTAGGGTCTAATCTCGGTTCCAAGTTTTGATGTGGTGGTTTAGATCTGGGATATGTTTATTAATAAGGAAGGAGGATCGGATCAGGGGTATAATATTTAATAAATTGAGAAGGGGTATGATTTTTATTGAGGAATAGAACGGGAATCAGTTCTGGGTCCAGGGTTGGACTGGCCCACAGGGGTACAGGGGAAATCCCCAGTGGGCTCCACAACCTAAAGGCCAACCCCCTCTTCAAGGTGTCAGGTTCCAGACCTCAAATTATACCTTGTTACTCTATTAGATGGTCAGTTATCTGGGGATCCTTCCCTATAAATTCCATTTCCTGACTAGCCTCTGTTGCCAGTACATCGTCGCTTCTTGCTAAAGTTACGACTCTGTGCTGAGCTCCCAGGTACTCTGTATCTGAACGGTCCCAGTCCATTATATCCAGTTCCCATATGTGGTAAAGAAGTTTCCTATACCATCTTGCACACCAGTCTAGTTTTACCACTGAGACTTGTTCTTACAGCTTCCATTGGTTCCAGCCGACACCCCCAACCATCGGTCCCAACCGATCCAGTTCATCAATTCATCAACATCAGTCCCATCCAATTAAGTTCTTCAATTCATCAACATCGGTCCCAACCAATCAAGTTCATCAATTCATCAACATTGGAATCATATTAAGTTCTTTAATTCTTTAACATCAGTTTCAAACCGATCAAGTTCATCAATTCATCAACATTGGTTTCAAATCCATCAAGTTCTTCAATTCATCAGCATCGGTCTCAAACCGATTCAGCTCTCAATCCTGCATCATCGATCCCAATCCGATTCTGCCCATTCCTTCAGTATTATATATCCAGTCCCATTCCAACCTGCTGTTCAATAAAGACATTCTATTCCTGTCTTCTCCTTCGGGCCCATCATCCACTGCCATATCTCTACCTCCTCATATCAATACATGAGGAGGTTCTGGCTCTAGCAACCTAAGTTCTTTCACACTTCTCAAATCTCTTCAGCCTCCCATGCCTGTTCCAATCCAAACCAACCCTAAGGCATGACAATAATGTGATATAAGGCCTCGTACCAAAGATAAAAATTAAATGGGATTATTTGAAAATTATTCAAGTTCTTTCATCAAATATGGACACGTAATTTCTCGGAAGATATTATTTCAAAGCCCTATTTAAGGGGCACTGGGTAGATAGACCCCCACATCAATGCCCTAATGCCTTTCTTCCCCTTACGGATTTATTCAAAGGTGTATACCCCTCTGAAGAAATCCCTAAGGGGAAGAAATGCATTAAGGCAGTGATCTACCACTACAGCTCATCACCTGATTTATGGATGGTTAGTCTCTAATGCTTGGTCCCCCACTATCAGCCACTGCTAACGCTGCATATAGTAAGCCATCTGACACTTGTATTGGACACTAATTATTGCCTTAATTGTGAAAGACGCGCTCCATTCCAGCTTCGCCACTAAGGATGCCACCCATCTATTAACAGACAGCAGATGCCAGCATTCAAATCAGGTCAGAGGACACACAGGAGATACTGCACTTGACAAGTGTTAGTGGTGAGCGGCAGTGACTATATTACGGTGAGGTGATTGAAGGTCTGTTTCCTCTATATACTGTATATTTGATTTAACTGCACCACTCTGGTACAGAAGTGAGGGGACATAGAGACTCTGGAGCTCATTCAGAGCCGCTCGCTAGATGCGATTGCTCGCCCCAGCATATGCAAATTCGGCTAAGTGACGGCATGGCAGGCGCTTGCTCGGAAAGGCATAAGCACGCCCACTTTGTCTTGGCGAGCGATCACTTTGTGTCTATAGATGCCCATTAGCATATGTAGAGACGCCCACTAGCGCACGTCATCTCCAGGAAGTGTATTAAAACATTGGTATATATCGAGGACCTTCGGAAGGGATCACAGTGCTTGTGGTTGCCTTACCTTACCGCAAGGACTGCGAGGACTTCTGTGTAAAAAACAGGCAGGTGACGTGTACTATGACGCTGGCTATGCACGCCTCTGAAACGACGTTGAAACACTCAGGCACGCCTGTGTTCAATCCTCCACTCCCCCGTTATTAGTGTCCTGCCCCTGTTACCACCCACAAACGGCCTCTCCTGTCACTCATTACACTGGGCTGTCTTTGCTGGGCGAGCAAGCGGATTGCGATCGCTCCGAGTAGTTCGCACACGCGCAGAACGAAGCATGTGCATGCGCGGTCGCTTACCATCGGCCACGTACGAGCGAACGTCCGCTTGCGAATGGGTCTGAATGAGCTCCTCTGTCCTAGGGGGCTAAAATTCATCTTTTACGATCGGTGACATTATGATTCATATGAATTAAATTACCATCGGAGCATATATACAAGAAGATATTCCTACAGCCAGACCAGCTGTTTTTTATCTCATCATTTACTGGGGCTGTAGATGTTTTTATATGTTTTTTTAGTTTGGCATTTAGCGATGCATACACTTGCACTTACTGAAACACTTTTCCATTAATTTTTTTCAGTTTACTGATATGATTTATATTATAATTGTGTTAGTTTAATTTTATATGTTTGTTTATGTGTATATATTATTGGGGTGCATCTACATGTTTTTGTTCTTCAGGTTTTTTGGACACTTTGGACAAGTGGTGTCATACAGGATGCCGCACTATGGGCCTGAATCAGAGCCACTCGTAAGTGGCAGCTCGTTCGCTCCGAGCGATGTTTGCCCAACTGCGCATGCGTACGGATCGTTATACGCATGCGCGAACCAGTCAGTGTGGCCGAAATTCATGTGCTCGCAAAATAGCGAATGCCTGCTAATTTGAGTGACAGGATGAGGCGTATGTGGGTGGTAACAGGGGAAGGTGCTTGAAAACGGGGAGTGGAGATCCGATCGCAGGCGTGCTTAAAGGTCAAAACGGGCGTTTTATGGGTGTGCATATTTAAAACAGCAGTGTCATTGACCACGTCACTGGGTTATTTTATAGCCAGAACTGCTCGCAAAATTGTGGTAGCAAAAACCAACCACAAGAATAGCGAGCAGCTCAAACCCTGTTCGATGTACTAGATTAATCTAATAAATAGCGGACATGACGTAGGATGCGAGCAGACAGGGGGCGTAGTTTCCCAAAAAACGGCCGCAAGTTTTGTTCGCTCGTTCAGACCTAGAGGCGTGAACAGACCGCAAACAGCGAACGGTTCATTTGAATAGCCACCCCTATTTTCTGGACGAGCGAGCGCAAATAGCGACCGGCTCTGAATCAGGCCCTATCTTTGTACTTTGAGTTATTTATTTCAGGTGTTATTTTGAAATACCTGCATTCATTGTTTATAATATATATATATATATATATATATAAACAAAGCAGACACAGGCAGCACTCCTTCCCAAGTAGCAACAATGGCAGACGATCGCAGGTGCCCACCGTTACAGCCAGACAACCGTCAGGCAGCAAACAATACAAACAGCGGGATGGCGGCACTCAATGCAAATATACAGATTATGCAGGCAGGTTGTTCACCAACGTTTCAATACGTGTTGTATTTTCGTCAGGGTGCAAGACCACCCTGACGAAAATACAACATGTATTGAAACGTTGGTGAACAACCTGCCTGCAGAATCTATTTATTTGCATTGAGTGCCGCCATCCCGCTGTTTGTATATATATATATATATACATATATATACTCTCTTGCTGCAGTCGCACCAATCAGGCCTTCTTGTTGCACTGTCGAAGCTGGATTAGTGGCTGAGACGGAATCAGCGTAAAAATTAGCTTGCGCGATGCCATCTTTGCGAATGGCAGCTAGACTCCATTTTAGAAACAAGACTATGCAAGATGCCATTTTGCGAATGACCGCCCAGCGCCATTTTAGCTAAACTCACACTTAAGTACATATGGCGATGCTATTATTAGCATCATGCAATCGCATATTTTACCATACCTCATAACGCACATTAATACACACAGTTGCGCTGTTAATATGTCGCACATTAGTGAATACATAATAGCCTACATGCGAACGCTGTTTAGTAGCTGCAGGCGTGCGCAATCACATATCAAACTAGCATCTTTTCTCATATCCCTAATACTTACATAATGCACACTTACACAAAAGGTTGCATAGCTATAAAGTAAAAGATCCAAGTTTTATTCATTTATTACAAATGCTGTGAAATAAAGACTATTTGGTATATAAGGTTTAATACATGATAAGTAAGCCATGTTTGGTGTTATACTGATGTGCACTTTCTCAACAGCTTTCCGGTATCATCGGGGTGAAGATCGCAACATGCATTCTCAACTTATGGACCGTAGAGAGTTAAAACACCAAAATGTACCTTGTAAAATGTTAGCAGCTTAGTTATGCATGCAGGGGGGAATAAGGAGACAACAAGCTTTTGGAGGCTGATCTGTGTCCATTTGAAGTGACCTGTTTAGCATTTGTATCACACTGGTGGTATAGGAGTTTCAAGGTGGGGGTTTGGGAGGCCCTTTTCACAGGTGAGGGGAGGAGTATGGCTTTTACACTGTGGACACCCTTACAGGGACACACTGGGAACACACATGTTTGCAAGGAGACACCAGAGACACAGGCAGAGCAGACCCTCCCGCCCCAGAAGGAGGCCAAAATGTAAAAAAAAAAGTAAACTATACATTAGTATATTTGGGTATTTGTAACAAGTTTGTATTAATCTGTTTATAGCTTATATAGATTGTGTGTAGTGATTAATATGGTGATTAACAGCAAGGTTATCAAGCTGTAATGCTTTGAATACCCCTTGGGTAGTTAGTGTATTTGTAGTTAGTTTGTCTCGATCTGTAGTAGACTCTATGTGTAACACGTCTGTATTGTAGTCTGGTAAAGGCTGTGTTAACATTTAATAATGAAGTGAATTTGTAAAAGTAGTATTCAATATGGGTCTGACTGAGATATACATACATACTTGGTTCCATGTGTTGTTCCTTTTGTGATATGGGCCTGGTACCATGTACTTGATTCATTGGAATGGTGAATTATTTATAGTGTGATTATGGAAATAAGACTGGCATGGATTTGGTGTTATTCAGTGTTATGATAGAATTGTGTATTGTGAGTACTGGTATTTTGGCTACTATATGATAACTACTATCTGAATAAGTTTGTATAGTATCATGAATGTAATCATAGGCTGGTTATATCATGGAAGTTTAATTAATAACAGCTTTGAATGGTACAAGTAATAATCGTGTGTAAGATAGACACTGCAGTTTTTGTTAAAGATGGCTACCAGCACGTGGGTTAGACAATGGCATTACATGTGACACTCCCCCCCCCCCCCCATTGAAACATGTGCTTGATTCATGGAAGTTGTGAATTAATAGTCTTGTTATTATAGTTATAATTCTACTCAGTTTTGTTGTTGTATAGTACAAATAGGTTGTTGTAGTTATTATAAGTATGATCATTAATGGATATATGATTTACAGAGTTACAACATTATGTGAGCTTTCTTACATTCAAAATGGAGTTTGTGTTCAGAGACCATGCGGTTTGAACAATAGGACGGGCCCTAACAACCCCCTCCCCACACACACACACCCTCATCAGCCATCTTGGAAATGTGCTCACAGCAGACATCTCTCTCTCCCTCTCTCTCTCTCTCTCTCTCTCTCTCTCATTGTTTGAAGTTTAATCACTGTTTTTTTGCATATGTAATAACTGTGGGCCTGATTCAGACCCACTCGCGAGCGGCTGTCCGCTCGCAGGTGGGTCGATGTTCTGCACTGAGCATGCGCACGACGAAGGGAGCTCCGTCGTGCGCATGCGCCAGACGCGACGAGCGAAGGAAAGTCCTTCGCTCGTTGTGTCTGATCAAAGGGGGCGTGCTGTCGATGTTGATTGACAGCACGCCCCCTTTGGTGGGCGTGCCGGGGGCGTGCCTCCCTGACGGGGGCGTTCCTAAGGGAACGCCTACCGTCAGAAGCCGGCCCACTGACATCACTAGTGATGTCAGTGGGAGTGATTTTGGCTCTGATAGAGCCAAAATCACTCCGGGCCTTGCGATTGAAAACCTCAACCGCAGGCTCCGGCTCGCAGTTTCGATGGTTGCGATGGTCAAGACCATCGCGGCCATCAAACTGCACGCTCGTATAGGCTGTGGGTGGTGACCCACAGCTATACGAGCGTCCAGGAGGACGCTCCATAGTTATGGAGGACGGCCCTCATTCAGAGCGTGCGCTCTGCTCAGAGCGTACGGCTCTGAATGAGGGCCTGTATCTTGGGTCTGTATAATTTCTTTGCACTAAATTGTACTTAGATCACAGCGTGTATTATCTGTACTTTGGTTGAATAATACTTTGTGCTTTGGAAACACATGTTCAAGGTCTAAAGTCTTTATTTTACTGTATGACTGCGTACGCAAATAGCATAAATTTTAGAGGTTTATAGGCAGGTTTTAGAAGGTATAGGTAGGAGCGCATAGAGGTTGAAATCCAGAATCCTTAGCACATACCGGGAACACCCCACAAGACCTGCCATTTTGCCGATGCTCTGACCCAGTCATCTAGACATCACGATTTGACCCTTGTCAAAGTCGCTGAGATCCTTATGCTCGCCCATTTTCCTGCTTTCAACACATGAATGTCAAGAACTGTGTTCACTTGCGGCCTTATATATTTCAGCACTCGACAGGTGCTATTGTAACAAGATAATCAATGTTATTCACTACCCCAGTCAATGGATTAAATGTTATGGCTGATGGGTGTATTTACACTCATGGACCCATATACACACTAGGGCAGTAGTATCCAAACTCGGCCCTCAAGGCACCCTAATGGTCCAGGTTTTAAGGATATGCGTGGTTGAGCACAGATGGTCAAATAAAAAAACTGAGGTACTAATTAAGTCACCTGTGCCCAAGCATTGTTATACCTAAATAGATTTAAGTTGGAGCGCCTAGGTTTCCAATATTCCAAAAAATAGATAGAATACAACTCACGGTTAATTAATTTAAATGGCATTAAAGCATATACACATATAAAATCTCTATTCAACAGTAAATGTAACAATCATGACTCAGTTGAAAGAATGTAACATATACTCATCTAATTTGTAACAGTCTAGTACACAGAGCGGGATCGCTATGAAATACCGTCGGTTCAAATCCCGACAGGAGGAGACCCCGACGCCGGCTGGTAAGTACCCTAACCTTCCCCTCTCACCCCTTAATCCTATGCCTCCCTTAGGGGTGCCTAACCCTAAGTCCCCCCGGGAGTGCCTAACCCTAACCTCCGCCCCATCAAAACATGACCTTAACCCCGCTACACTCACTAAACCTAACCCTCCCCCCTCTCCACGGCTAACGCTAAGGACGCCCCGGACTTACCTTGTTCGGCCTGGCGTTCCGGCTTCGGGATTAAGATAGGCGCTGGTATTTCGATGCCTATCTTATTCCCCCATCGGGCTTCTCCTGTCAGAATATAGACTTGTGGTATTTTGTCCTATAAACCGCATCCCCACATAGCAATGATTCGGAAGGCTGCTAAAATTAAAAGCTCTTTACTCTCACTTAGTTCCTAAGAGCGTATGTTGGTATTATTTAGCAGATTGATGCAGTTCAAAATCGCATGTGGACAATGGGTCTCATTCAGACCCGGTTGCAAGCGCTGATCGCTCGCAACCGGGTCGATGGTTAGGCCCTGCGCACACTCGCTCCAGAGCTCACTACAAAAGAGCCGGCTGTCGATGTTGATCGACAGCTCGGCCCGTTTTGTAAGCGGGACGGGGGGTGGTTTCACAAACGGAGGCATTCCTGATGGAACGCTTGCCGTTTTGTGAGCGGCTGCACTGACATCAGCAGTGATGTCAATGGGGAGCTTCCTGCTCAATCAGAGCAGGAAGCTCCCTGGGGCTTGCGGCTGCCGAGACCCAACCTTAGGGTCTCGTCGCAAGCCCCGATGGCCTCAATGGTCAAGACCATCGCGATCATCACCCTGGTCAGTCGCTAAGCTGTGGGTGGTAACCCACAGCTTAGCTAGCGACCAGGAGGCCGCACTAAAATAAAGAAGCGCCCGCCCTCATTCAGAGAGAGCGATCGCTTCTTGTGACCGCCTCTGAATGAGGGCCAAAGTCTCTATATGATTCTGTATCTTTTTGAATGATAGAATGGTCGATATATATATATATATATATATAATATATATATATATATATATATAATATATATATATATATATATATATATATTGCAACAAAGTCCAATTAGGAACATATCCAGCACATCCAGTAAAAAAGTTATTTTAATGCCAAAATCACCAACAGGGACATAAAGCCATGTAGCACAAAAAGTGTATACTTAGCATATAACAAATAGCCTCCAGTGAGCTCGGGTAGCCATGCTCATGAACCCGATAAGTCCCGACAGCAGCCGTTTCGCATCCTTCGTCAGGGGACAGTCCCCTGACGAAGGATGCGAAACGGCTGCTGTCGGGACTTATCGGGTTCATGAGCATGGCTCCCCGAGCCCACTGGAGGCTATTTGTTATATGCTAAGTATACACTTTTTGTGCTACATGGCTTTATGTCCCTGTTGGTGATTTTGGCATTAAAATAACTTTTTTACTGGATGTGCTGGATATGTTCCTAATTGGACTTTGTTGCTATTTTTCATGTCATCCGAGCACTCATGGAATACTATTAGTGATGTGTGCGTCCTCCAAACCTTTTCTATATATATATATATATATATGTATATATATATATATATATATATATATAGTATATGACCTGTTGTAAGTATCCAGCCCCAATTTTACACAAGAGGAGTATAGGGAGGCTGGGGTCTGTATAGCAGAGTGGGGTGTGTGTACTATCGGGTGTGGGTGCACACCGCTTGTTATGTTGGTGGTTCTTTCCTTCTGAAGAAACTTTCAAAAGAAAGAGAAACATGTTAAGGAGGGTTCCCGACCCTGGAAGCCTGACAGATCAAAATCCTGACGCTGACTGGTAAAGTATATTTAACCCTCCCCTCTTCCCCCCCTAACACTAACCCACCCTTGGGGGTGCCTAATCCTAAAACTCTGGGGTGGTGTCTAACCCTAAGTCCCCCCTGTGGTGCCTAACCAAAACCCCCCCCGCCCGCACCCTAATCCCAGTGACGGTTCTAGGTGCGGGCTAACAGGGCCGTTGCCCGGAGCGCAGACACCTAGAGGGCGCCACTGAGTCCCCCCCCCTGAAGACAAAACCTAGAAGGAAGAAAAAAATAAAATAAAAATACGGCAGCCCCCCCTCCCCTCCCTGCAGCAGGGAGGCTGCATTTGCCGGGTGCCCGCTGATATTTGTTATCAGCAGGCACCCGGCTCCCTCCCTGCAGCGGCGGCCGAAAGCCGAGGCTCACTCCTGAACTCCGGCTTCCGGCAGAGAGAGTACTATGGGAGGGACATCATGATGTCATGACGTCTCTTCCATAGATCCGCGGAGCCGCGGCCGGATCGGACGGCCGAGGCAGCGGCAGCAGAAACAGGAACGGGGCTAAAGGTAAGTATTGTGTTTGTTTTTTTTCAGTCTGAAGCACCAGCACTGGGGGCACGATCATAGGGGCATTACTACTGGGGGACATTACTACTGGGGGACGACTTTAGGGGGCATTACTACTAGTGGGCACAACTACACAACTACAGGGGGCATTATTTCTGGGGGCACTACTACTGGGGACATTGCTACAGTGGGCACTACTATAGGGAACATTACTAATGGGGGCAGTACTACTGGGGAGCATTACTAATGGGGACTTTACTAATGGGGGCACTACTATAGGGGACATTACTACTGTGGGCATTACTACTGTGGGCACTACTAATGGGGGCATTACTACTGGGTAGCATTACTAATGGGTGCACTACTATAGGGGGCATTACTAATTGGGGGATTACTACTGTGGAGCTTTACTACTGGGGGAACTACTATAGGGGGCATTACCACTGGGGGTACTACTAATGAGGGCACTGCATGGGGGGCACCACTACTGGGGCCATTGTGTAAGGGGCACCACTGCTGTGGGCATTGTATAAGGGGCACTACTACTGTGGGCATTGTATTAGGGGCACTACTACTGTGGGCCTTGTGTATACGGGACACTAATTTTGGCATTATGTAAAAGGGGCACCACTGTGTGTCATAACATAAGGGACTACTGTGTGGTGTCATTTGAATTGGGGATAATGTATTATAAAGGTAATTACTGTGTGTGGCACAATGTATTATACAGAGCATTACTGTGTGTCGCATAATGTGTTATAAAGGGCATTACTGCGTGTGGCATAATGTGTTATTACTGCATGTGGTATAATGAGTTATAAAGGGCATTACTGTGTGTGGCATAGTGTGTTACAAAGGGCATTACTGCATGTGGCATAATGTGTTATAAAGGCCATTACTGCGTGTGGCATAATGTTATCTTATCTAAAAAAAATCTATATATATATATTTTTTTTGGGGGGGGGGGGTCGCAACTGGGAACTTTCGCCCTGAGCTCCACAATGTCTAGAACCGACCCTGCCTAACCCATACCCTCCTGGGGGGGTGCCGAACCCTACCTCCCCCCGGTGGTGTCTAACGCTAACCCTCCCTTCACCTAGTTTAAACCTAACCCTCCCGGGGGGGTGCCTAAACCTAACACTCCCCCTCTGCGGCTAACAACTTACGACGCCCGACTAACCTACGTTCGGTATGCAGGGCGTCAGGATTTCGGCGTGGGGCTAATGATAGGGCTTGGTATTTAGACGCCTACCTTTAGTCCCATGCCGGGCTTTCAGTGTCGTGATTCTGGTGGTCGGCATTTCGACTGCCGGCATCCTGACTACAGCCCATTAAGGATTATATGTGGACTACCTATACTCTAATATCTTAATTGTGACTTGGGGTCAAGATTTTAATAACTAGCAATTGAAATAACCACAATCTGCGGTGTCATGCTAGTGCCGCCTGACATACTGAACTGCAGCACAGGCTAAGGAGGCACAGAGCCTAAGATATAACATCGCTGCCCAGGCACGATAGATGGAGCAGCCGAGGAGACGCGGACTGTAATCAGGACCACCAACATAACAAGCAGTGTAGTAACTACTGGTATACTATTGGAGAAGTAAGTACTACAAGGAAGATTTGGCTGAGGGTTCAGTGTTGGAATCGGGTGAACATGGGAGTGGGGGAAAACAGCTAATTGCCAGCACCTGCACCAGTTAGTACACACTCCATTCTGCTATTCGAATCCCAGCCTCCCCATACTCCTCTTGTGTAAAACAGGTCGTATACTATATATATATATATATATATATATATATATATTTAGGTCCTCATTCATAGCGCTCACAAGAAGCGAGTGCTCATTCTGAATGAGGGCGGCCTCCTGGTCGTTAGGTAAGCTGTGGGTTACCACCCACAGCTTAACGACCGACCAGGTTGATGGTCGCGATGGTGAACACCATCGCGACCATCGGGGCTTGCGACGAGACCCTAAGGTTGGGTCTCGGCAGCCGCAAGCCCCAGGGAGCTTCCTGCTCTGAAAGAGCAGGAAACTCCCCACTGACATCACTGATGATGTCAGTGCAGCCGCCCACAAAAAGGTAGGCGTTCCTTAAGGAATGCCTCCGTTTTTGAAACCACCCCCCTGGCCTTCCTACAAAACGGGGCCAGCTGTCGATCAACATCGACATCCGCCCCTTTTGTAGAGAGCTCTGGAGCGAGAGAGTTTCTCTCTCGCTTTGGGGCTTGCGCACGCGCAGGGCTAACTATTGACCCGATTGTGAGCACAACGGTGCTTGTGACTGACCTGAATGAGACCCATAGTGAGAGTAAAGTGCTCTTAATTTTAGCGGCCTTCTGAATTATTGGTCTGTGTAATAGACTGTTATAAATCAGATGAATATATGTTACATTCTTTCAACTGAGTCATGGCATAAATTGTTACATTTACTCTTGAATAGAGATTTTATACGTGTATATGCTTTTAATGTCTATTAAATGAATTAACCATGAGTTGTATTCTATATTTTTTTTAATATTGGAAACATAGGTGCTCTGACTCTATTTGTGTTTAGCTACTAGTGGCTGAAAGGGAGGGGGTAATCTCCATTGGGAGCAGCTTTTCCATTATTCTTGAGAGTTGGTGCTTTTTCTGTTTTTGTTATCCCTAAAAGCTGGACTGTTAGGGTGGAAAACCTCAGCACTATGGTTATTTTGTTGGCAGAAGCCAATTAACCAGCCAGTATGTTCTTGGAGTGTATGAGGGCCTGGAACACCCAGAGAAAACCCATGTGAATACTGGGAGAACATAGAAACTCCACAGTTAGTGCCATAGCTAGGAATTATACTCATGATCTGAGGACTGTGGGCCTAATTCAGACCCGCTCGCGAGCGCTGAGCACTCGCAAGCGGGTCGATGGTGCCCTAATGCGCATGCGCACGACGGAGGGAGCTCCGTCGTGCGCATGCGCGAGACCCGCATAGCAACAGCCAAGCTGTCGCTCCGGGTCTCGCACCAAAGGGGGCGTGCTGTCGATGGTGAGTGACAGCACGCCCCCTTTGGTGGGCATGCCGGGGGCGCTGCTGCCAGGACAGAGGCGTTCCCATGGGAACGCCTTCCGTCTGGGGCCGGCCCCACTGACATCACTAGTGATGTCAGTGGGAGTGCTTTTGGCTCTGATAGAGCCAAAAGCACTCCTGGGCTTGCGGCAGCGAGACCCTACCGCAGGGTCTCGTCGCAAGCCCGATGATCGCGATGGTCAAGACCATCGCGACCATCTTTTTGCCCGCACGCATAAGCTGTAGGTGGTCACCCACAGATATGCGAGCGGCCAGGGGGCCGCTCCATTTTTAGGTAGGAGGGCCCTAATTCAGAGCGAGCGCTCTGGTCAGAGCGTCCGGCTCTGAATCAGGCCCAGTGACTCTAACTACTATTCATGCTGAATCGCATCATTTTGGCCCCGCCCCGATTCACAATGCCAGTAATCATGGCATTATGTTGCAGGGGTGGGGCCAAAATGAACTAATCATGTGGCCACGCCCCCCACTCCATCCACAAATGCCTGGTAAGATGTCCAGCCGCGACCCCCTATTCCTATTAGATTGAGCACTGTTATATTGAAGTTAAAACTAGTCACCTAATGTTAGTAATTGGGGCTATAGCAGTGGCAAACGCAGGATTTTTAGAGGGGGGTTTCCAAATGCTTTTAGAGCGAGTGTGGTCAGTCCATGGAGATGACATAATTAGCACTTATCCAGCTTTAATATGCGTCATACAAAGTATATTTTGTGCCATAATTCCAGCACATACAGGACCAGCGATCACAGTAAGCCATTAGATGCGGCAGTAGGACCATCCTGCCTGAGCTGAATGGTTTTATATTACATGTGGGCACCATTCCAGAGCATTGAAGCAATTCCAGGAGTCTGTGGGAGCAGCAGAAGAACCTAGCACTACCCAGGGCATATATCTACATATTGGTCTTGTCATGCACTGGATAGTGTATTATTAGATGGTATTAATAATCTGCCCTATTTATGGTCTATAGCATTGAACCCCTAACAGTGCATGTTTTCCAGATCTCCTAGCTGGTGCACAGGTGTATTTATTACTGGCTGACACATGTTAAAAGATCCACAGGTAGTGCTGATTATTTCATTTGCGATACTAAGAAGAACATGCAGCACTCGTTAAATTCTATTATATTACTATTTATATTGTGGTCATGGTGTGGGCCGGGGAGGGGGGTTTCCAGGCAACCAGAAACCCCCCCTGCGTTTGCCTATGTACAGATTGATAGAGGATTCATCTTATTCATTCCTATTGCCCAACCTCTTGGAGGCAGCAGGGGACACACTCACACTTCCTGTCTGCATGAGGGGTAGAAAACAAAGGGAAAGAATACAAACATATGAATTGCACTTTATTACAAATGCAAATGGTTCTAGGCACCATTATTCATTAATTAAAATGTTTTCATGTGTGAAAAAAATGTAAATACAGTATTTATTATATTTATACTAAAGGCAAAGTAAGAATAGGCATGTCATACAAGATATTCCCAATAACAAAGCGTTTCTATATTTCTAGAGGCCACTTCCAGCTCTCCTTCATATTCCACATTCTTCATTTAGAAACTTCCACATAGATAAGATACAAAAGGGTAATAAGCACCATCTCCTGTAACAAGTCTCACTGTACTGAGCTGCTGCTGTGGCCTAGTCCTGTCACAGATATGTCTGATTGTCATCCAAGAAATTGTGCAGGAACTATTGATTAAGGATAGGTAGGAAATTCTCACAATACTGCTGCATACAATGAGCTCATGTTACATTGCTTGATATATGTCACTCGCGTTGGGATGGTGCCACGCTGGTCTTACCTACTCCAATAAGAAAGTGCAAGTTGGGTGTTGCTGCTGCTCTGAGCAGTTTATCCAGCTGGTCACCTACAGAAAACGGCATTGTCACCGCTATCCGCTAACATATAACACAGTCAGTGACAACTGGTTTTCATTACACAAAGTTCTTCTTATGCGTCAGATGGTTAATGTATAATGTTTAACGTGATGAATAAAACAAAAAAATAACATAATGTGTTTTTACTTGTTTTGCTTTTGGAATATAATGGCTTCTTTATTGTTACTGCAATAGTGGTTTCCAGTAACTACCAGTGTAATAGTGTTTGGATAATTTGCCTTTGTATCTCTACATATATTTGCTTCGCTTTACATATAACAATGTAACTGAACCATCAGAATATTATATATAGACTGCAGGATAATAACCTATCCCTCATTTTATATAAAGTTTTATATAAAGTTTATATATATATATATATATATATATATAGTGTGTATAAATATATATATTATAAATATATATATACACTATATATATATATATATACAATAACAAAACTGTACAACATGTAAAACTGACATAAGGCGTGCACTCCTCGGTGTCTGCAAGGCTTATTTACTGTGCAAATCCTTCCATCCTCATGACACTTGTAGTTAATAGAATACAGATTTGTTATAGGACCCATCAGTACATAAGATGTTATGGCACATGGTCCAGCTGTATGACACAACATCCCAGTGTCTGACAGGATAAAGATGGCATGTACAGGTCCGCCTGCCAGAGATCAGCATCTCGCTCCCAGGTGATGTCTCCTTAGCAGCTCTGCAGACGTCCTGCTGTCTTGTAATAACATCACTCATGTACAGGAGTCTACAGAGCTGACATCCTTTGCACGGAAATAATGGACAACCACACCACTAGGATACCGAGCAAAAGTGCCAAAAATGCGTCTAATGGTGCGTACACACTAGACGATATGCTACATGAGCGATATCGTCTAGTGTGCCCCCGGCAGGGTGTGCTCAATGTCATTCATGACATTGAGTACACCCGCTGAACGATATCATTAATGACAATGTTCAGCGCCAGGCTCTCTCCCCCATTCCATAACATGCAGCAACCTGACGACATCGTCAGGTTGGCCTGCATGTTAACCCGATGAACGATGATGACGAATGACCCGCGGGAACGCACGTCGTCGTTATCGTTCATCGTTTTTGTGTTAAAAATGGACGATAAAGTGGACGACTTAACGATATCGTTATCGTTCAGTCATCCACTTTAATCGCCCAGTGTGTACGCACCATTAGTCGCAATGTGATGTGACTCGGAGGGACCAGCAGACTATGCTGATTAATGTGATATGTAACACTTGTATATCTGTGTGCACCTGAGTCTGTATATGAAGTACAACGGTACTTGGAATGAAAAAAGCTGCGGCCGCTACATTGTAGCACTTCATATACAGATTCAGAGACTCAGGTGTACACATATACAGTATACAAGTGTCACTTATCAAATTAATCAGCACAATCTGCGGGTGCGTCCTAATCGCATCACATTGTGACATATGCATTTTCGACACAAGAAAAAACTTTCTTGGCGCTAACAGAGTATCACAGGACCTGGCACGCCGAGAGGGGCTTTTTGGCGCACCTGCAGCAAAAAAGTGTAAGGACACATCTGTACCTACAAACTTAAATGACTTATGGCCTGAATCACCACCGTATGCACGCAATTGGCCAATTGATTTCGCACTGCGCATGCATACGTATCAGTGCGCAACCTGGCCGCTGCATTGGGGACTGCGACTGCAGTGACTACGCAAACACCCATCGCAGAGTGATTGACGAGATGCACCATTTGTGGGTGGTGATGGGGGGTGGTCGAGGAAACGCAGGTGTGCCAGTGCGTTCACATGCCGTTGCATGGGCGTGCATAAATTATCCACTGCGATACCATACGCAGTATGAGGTCTCATAGCGTGCATGGTTGTTAGCAATTTCTGAGTAAGGTCAGAGTTTGTGCAAGTGTGCGCTAGGCTGCAATGGTACTCGATTGTACTGATGGTTTCAATATTCTGCAAAGTATTACGGATGTGTGCAATGTAAAGTGGGCGTCCTTATGTAGTGCTGATGGATTAGCATACTATCGCAGTTGAAATGTGTGCGTACACAATAATGCGATCCGTAATGAATCAGGCCCGATATAGATGGAGAAAGTTATTATAGACATGCAGTACACAGTACAGGCATACCAAAGGAGTAATTCAAAGTTGAAAAATGAAACCCTGTAGCTCTCTAGCAGTTATGGAACTACAGGTCTCAGAAAGCCCTGACAGCCTCTGTGCGCTTCTGGCTGGCAGGACATATTGGACTATAGTTCCACACAAGCTAGGGAAGGCCATTTGAAAAGCGCCATCAAATAGTTGCGCCAGTGTTATCACTGCAAAATACCTTGTGATGACACGTGACCATCATTTGTAAAACATTTGATAGTCCCCACATATGTAAAGCAGTGAGCGTGTTTGGGCATGCACAAATGAATTACCACTGATTACATGACAGAACATCAGTCAAACCGCAGCAAAAAGCCACATTTTTACATATACTGTAAGCATAATGATACATATTATTCAGTAATATATTTGCTACATTTGTTTTATTTTGGCAGCAGAATTTGAAGTAGGACTGGAAGAATGTCACTCTCCCAACAGAAAGAAATGGCCATCACTGTCCCAGCTCTATTACCAGTCTACACCTTCTTCACAATGCTAAGTGACACATACAGTGCAGAAGATTGTATTGCAGGAACTTTGCACCTCTGCTACTCTGGAGAGACACTATGGCAGGCTTGCCTACCCTCCCGATTTGGCCGGGAGCCTCCCGATTATCGGGTGCCGCTCCCGGCCCCCCGGGAAGGCAGGCAAGCCTCCCGCAAGCCGCCATCCCTCCCTAGCCCCCCGCACAGTTACTAGCACGACCCCCGCAGCGGGGGGCCCGGTGACGCGATTCGCGCTGAATCGCGTCATCGTAGCCCCGCCCCCCGCTTTACAATGCTGTTGACTCTGGCATTGTGAAGAGGGGCCGGAGCCGCGATGACGCGATCTCGCGGCCACGCCCCCGGCCCGCACTGGCCACGCCCCCGCAACAACATTACTGTGCGGCCACGCCCCCTGCTGTAAGCTGACATTCAGCCCCCTCCCGGAAGGAGGGAGCTGAATGTCGGCAAGTATGCACTATGGGCCTGATTCTATATCACACTCAAAAGCGCATGCAGCAGCGTCTATAGGCAGTCGCCCGTCTGTGACTTAATACAAGTGGCACTACACACTCCTACCTCTGTGTACATGTGTGTGGCTGAATGTGCAAGGTCTGAGACGCCCACTTTTAGCACCCATACATGCTATAATACAGATTGGCGCATCTTTATACACCACCATTGGTCGCAACATTGAAAATAGTCATCTGCTTTTGGCAGGTTTCTCTGTATGACCACAGAGGTTTATGCTTGCTGCTGTGTGTCTGGGAATGCAGCCGCTTGCTCTGACACGCCCATAACACGCCCATAACACGCCCACTGAACAGCCCATTATTGCGTTTATTTCCAGCCACCTAGTCACTGCCCAGGAACACCCGTCACTTTTCCACTCTATTTCTGATACCGTCTGTCCCGATCGCCACAGCACCTTTCTGCATACATCTGCGTAACACATGCGTCATAGTTTTTTTACATTTTCACGCCGGCTCAGTTGCAAAAAATTGCTCAACTACGTGACATCGGCACTGCGTGCAACTCAGACTCACACTCTATTTGTCTGACATTTCTACTCATGTCCCAACTGACAGGCCCTGGTACACTGGGACGCTTATTCAGGCTAATAATAATCATTATCATTCCCAGAGTGAGGAGATCACACCAAGCTGTACAGCATTATCTGCCAGCTCCATAATTACACTATAATACTGTGATTTACAAGCATGTAGCACTATTACAATTGCTCTGACTGTATCTGGCATCATTAAACTTATAAATATTATATTTTCTGGCTCTAATGAGCAGAATGCAGCACGGGAGTTTCACCCTATAACAGAGCATGTTTATAAGATCTCCTCACAGAATCACAGGTGTAAAAATCTAAACGTGGATATTTTAGAATGACTCAGGGCCTGATTCAGCAAGGAATGCACAGGAGAGAACGCACACACCCGTCCGCTGCAAGAATATATTCTAATCAATGCATACGCACGGAGACCGCAGAGCAACATGCAGACGCCCAGCCCTATATTAAGCCGCCCATCTCCCTTTACTAATAGCCTGATCAGTATGCAAGATAGCGTAAAAATCGGTAACATCGAGAACCATCGACCACATTTTCATAATAGTGGTTGACCAGACCTCGCACAGGATCTTGGCAACTTCCTGTGTGCACAGAATCACATCACTGCTTCTGTCGCTGCACTGGCTTAATTATGGACACCCCTGGAACGGCGTCCCAACGCATAGGCATACATGTGTCTGCCTGACCAAAATCGGAAGGGGTCTGCGTACACGCTGCGTGTAGTCTGTGTACGCTTACCCGATCGCACTGGCTAGTTCACGCACATGCAGTGCAATGCATACGCATGTGCAGTAAAAAAACCGGCCAACTGCATGCGTTCTCTCCTGTGCGTTCCTTGCTGAATCAGGCCCTCAGTCACTAATAACAAGTGATGTGGAAAACCATGCATGGATCTGAGACCTATTATATACATATTTATATATCATGTGTATTTTTTGAATACAGTATTTTAGTTTAGGGGTGCTAGAAATGTAAATATGGGACCAGACGCACACCTGTTTCCAATCCTTTTCCTACACCCACTGCAAATCTTCTCCTCTGTGATAACACACCTAACCTGCTGATGAGAAATCCTCTCCTCTTGTGACCTGCAGAAGATGTGGACATTTACTTGCACAGAATTTATGTTCAAAACATACAAACGTAACTACCAACATTACAGATACAAAAAATGGGACAGAGGGCATGTCTGCATCACAATGGAGGTGTGGCTACATCATGACTGGGGCGTGCCTAGTGCTGGTGATGTGCTAGGCTGCCCGTTTACTACCTTCCCTCCCTACATCATATCTAACTCCCCCCCATGCACGTAGCACCCGTTCACTACTGATTTGCAGTGCAGCAACACCTCCCAAATTTCCCACCACAGTACAGACCTGACCGCAAGTGGTACACAGTGCTCAAATTGGGACAGTTGGAAAATGCATGTTATAGTTCTGTAGGTGCTTTACAGGTCTAAAGAATACAGTATTTTTCACATAGTATAACTATATGAACCACATATCAAATTATTATTATTGAGTAACATAAAGAGTATATACTACAAAACCAAATATTTAGCTATAGGTGGATCGAACTATTTCAGTCCCAATGACTACCAATAACTACTTTTGCTACAGTCATGTTAATAAAAAATACAAAAACACAATATTTTCGGTAATTTCACGTTCAAATCCATGATTTCCAAGTCCTTATAGAAGACCTACCCGCAAGAACTCAGCATGCAGAATATTCTTCTGAACATGGTTAAACCGCTTCCTCTGAGCGTTCTCTTCCAGCCCTTTCTCCAGGAAGATCTGAATGTCTTTAATCTGCGTGTTTACAGGTAGGTCGTCTATGGCCTGTAGGCAATCAAAATGTTCAAAAATCACTCACTGATAACTGTACAGGAGGAATGCCTGGTTTATATTAGAGATGTACGCTGACCCCCGTGTTTGGTTTGGGATTTGTATCTCCTCTGGTTTTGGATCTGGATTAGTTATGACAAAAATGCCCTTGCGTGTTTTGTTTTTTTGGTTTTAGTTTTGGATCTGTATTTTTTTTTTAAAAAATCCTAAAAACAGCTAAAATCACATAATTTGGGCCTGTTTTTGTTCCTACAGTATTATTATAACCTCAATAACATTTATTTCCACTAGTTTCCAGTCAATTTTGACCACCTCACAATATTGATTTTTTCATCTATTTAAGGGCCAAAAGGTTGCATCCAGCTAACTGGCTGACTAAGCTAAGCGACAGCAGTGGGCGGCACTAATATGTGGCAGTTCAGATTCCAACATGGCACAGAGTGGCATTGCAATGGTAGACAGGATGGCAGTTTAATAAACTATATGACCCTTAGGAATTTTAAAAACCAAGAATGTTTTCCTTATCTAGGTCAGAGGCCCGACGGAGTTGGAATATGTTTATGAACTTAAGACAGGGACAGGACGGAAAGATTGATTAGTTTTTAATTTATTTAATTTAATATTTTGATTCTTAAAAAAAAAATATGAAGGAAGATCAATCTAGGATCAAGTTCTTCAGTTCCTAAAAGACATCTTTGATCTGGAGGAGGTTTTTTAATTTTTTTATACATCATGATCTAATAAAAAAATAAGGTGGCCTTGCTTGTGGAGGTGCTGCTAGAACATACTGAACAGACGTTTACTAGTTTGTACTCAGGGAGGTTGTTAGGGATAATGGGGCCAAGACTTGCTGTTTACATCAGAGGAAAGAAGCATGTAGTTATCCGGCTGAATTAGAACTCCCAGCATCTGTGATGTTTTCTGCGCCTACTGGAAGTTATTTGTCAACAACAGGTGGCGTGCTTCAGGTTACCTCAGCCTGCTTTATGCACTGTATGTACCATGTAAATAGATTTGTATGTGACCAATATACACAACTAATGTTTGTATTAAACGTACTTGCAGTGCACTTTATTGCACACATCCTGGCAGGAAGATGCTCTGTGCTGCTGCTCATATTTACCCACCCCATCAATTTGGTGGTTCAAAATTTTCTTTAAAATAAAAGAAAGAGGCATACAGGAGATGCTGTCTGTGGCCATTACAATTTCTGTACATTCATAAACCATAAAATTAAAAATGTCAGGCAGCAATGCCCCAAACAGCACATACTCTAATGCAAAGAAAAGAGGTGCAAGATGGAATTGTCCTTGGGCCCTCCAACCCACCCTTATGTTGTATATATGAAACAGGACATACACAGTTTAACAAACCAATCACTTCAGCGACAGGGACTGCTACTTGTGGCTGAAGTTATTGGTTTGTCTGGACCCCCCACAAAACAAGCTGCCAATGCGCAGTGGACAATGGTGGCAATGATCCCATATACAAACTGGCTTTACAATACATTAGATTAGATGTCGTCATCGTCATTGTCATCATCATCCCCGTCAGTGTGTACATCCTTTTCTTCACACAATATTAATTTGTCCCCTCTGGAATCCACCATTACAGACACTTATTTTTTTTACTTAATTGCTGGTAAAGGTCTTCCTCGTGGAATTTGTTATTCATTTTGATGAACATAATTTTTTCCACATTTTGGAACCTCCTATGCCGATCACTGACATGGTTCCCGGCTGTGCTGAAAATTCTTTCAGAGTACACACTGGAGGGTGGGCAACTTAAGTAAAGCAAAGCCAGTTTGTGTAAGGGACTCCACATTGTCTCTTTTTCCTGCCAGTAGTGAAATGTACTGTCTGACATGCCTATTTGGGTGTTATTCCTAAAATAATCATCCACCATTCTCTGAATGGTGACCGTATCAGGCAAAGTGACGGTAGACATGTCACAAATTGTAGGCAGTTCTTTTAGACCCAACCAGATGTTATTAGGTTTTGCTGACTGATCTGCATCACCACCAGCAGTGAGTCTCTTAGGAAAATGTAGTTTTTTCCTGACAGCCGCAGAAACTGAGATGCTACCGTGTCACGTACCACTTGAGCTGACAATTTTTTCACCACCAGCTCTTTGCATCTTTTCAGATTTATGTCCGTCGGAAAGAAAGACACAAGGTATGACTTAAACCTAGGATCAAGTATGGTCGCCAAAATACAGTTATCTAATTTCAAGAGATTGATGACCCTTGGATCCTGGCGCAGCAAATGAAAGACTTGATCTACAAATCCAACATACTAAGCGGAATCACTCCATTTCAGCTCCTCCTCAGTTTCTCCAGCTGCTTTAGCAAAAGTCTGATGAGGGCAATAACCTGACTCAAGCTGGCAGTGTCTGAACTAACTTCACATGTGTCAAGTTCAGAGGGTTTGAGAACCTTGCACAACACGGAAATTATTCTCCACTGCGCTTGACTAAGGTGCATTCCTGCTCCTTTCTCTATGTCATAGAGAAAGCCTTGGATGTGTAGCCTTGGATGGCCTTTTTCTGCTCCTCCATCAGCTGAAGTATATAGAGGGTAGAATTCCACCTACTTACTACCCCTTGCTTCAGCTGATGGCAGGGCAAATTCAACAGTACTTCCTTGTGCTGCAATCTTCAACACGCAGTTGCTGAATGTCGAAAATGTCCTGAAATCTTTCAGGCCACTGAGAGCATCTCCTGCATGCCCTGTCATTTTTGAAATAATGTTGCATCACCAAATTAATTGTGTGAGCAAAACATGGGATGTGTTCGAATTCGCCCACATGTAATGCTTGTACAATATTGTTGGCATTGTCAGAAATCACACATCCCAAGGAGAGTCCAATGCTTTCCCTGAGTTTTTCTAATGCTGGCCATACACCTGCATGATTTTGAGCCGATTGCCCGATTTTCGACGATTCGTATGATGAATCATGTAAAAATCGTGTATTACTACAGGGAGAAGAGGACCAGTCCAGGTAATGTAGGTGAGTATGTGTGAGTGTGTATGTAATGTATTAAAACTTTACTATCACAGTGTGTGTATTGTGTTTATTTAAACATTTCTTTACAGGTGAACTACAAGTATCAGCAGTACTCCATGCTGTTAGGACTCTAAAGATATTTTCCCATAATGTCAGGAGGTTGAACACTTCCCATAATGTGATTCATTCTCATGGTTGTGGCCAAGAAGACTGTCAGATCTAAATGGGTGCAGCAGCATTTTTTATGAAAAAAGTGATATGGCAGGCATTCTTTTTGGCAGTAGTCTCAGGCAGCGGCAAACGCACAATGCTATTTCCCACATTATGCTGGGCAGTCTCTTTATAATCCGGATTTGATTTTGAAGGAATTTCAAACCTTTTACTCCGATCTCTATAATTTAGTCTCTTCTCATCCCCTTCCCCCCCCAGCTAAGGAGAAATAGATGACTTCCTATGCTCATGTAATGTCAGCAAGCACCAAGCTTCCCCCTGCTATAGTTACGCTGCTCAACTCCAAAATCACGGTGGATTGTTACAATGTGGGCACTCAGGCACACTTACCTTACCCTGCATTACTGGGTTACTGGCCGACATGTGCGTAGGTTAGTCATATCAGGATTCCCCTGTTTTTGCTGTCCAGTGCGGCAAGGGTGCTGCCATCTTCCCTGAAGTCAGCTAACATTATGCTGCCATTCACAGGAGGATTACTCCTCACATTATTCCAGGTTTCAATCCTAACCCAGGGTGTCCTATATAAACCTTTCCCAGGCAACAGCGCTTGGCCAGTTCAACTAGCCTTCTCAAAGCTCATGTGTCAGAAGCTCGTTACTTCCAGTATCTTAACAGCCCTGGCTCCTGTGTCTATGATACCTTGTTATTTCCACACTGCAGAGTCTTAGCACCAGCCTGCAGTTTCCACACTGCAGAGTATCCACTCTAACCTGCAGTTCTCCGACTGCAGAGTATTTAAAACTCCAGACTACTGTTTGTTTGTCGGGAGGCTTGCCACCTAGCAACAGCTGGTGGGTAGGTAGGCAAGCCTCCCGACTGCCGCTGGAGAAGGGAAAGTGAAAAGAGCGCTTTGTTCCCTAGAACAAAGAAAGTTGCAGGTCATAGATTCCTGCAAACTACTGTTTTCATACTGCAGAATCTTATCTGCAAATCTGAGCAATTCTAACATTGCTATCTTCTCAGGGGCGTTTCTATAATGGGTCCAGGGAGGGCCTACACCGCACACCCATATTTTTAATAATTACAACTCTGCCACCGGAGTCCCATGTTGGTGCTGGTATCAGTGCTGTTAAAATCACCTAGAAAATGGTGTCGTAGCCATTTTCCCATCGTTTTGCTCATGAGCAGTAGGAAAAACACAGAGAAATTGTCCACGGCGCCATTTGCCCAGTGATCTGCACATGCGCTGTAGACTTTGGGCACACTGAAATGCCCGGAGTCTACCGATGCCAGCCACCGGAGAGAGAGGAGGGGGCCCCGGACAGAGACTGGACACGAGCCCCCTCCTCTCTTGAAATGCCCCTGTGTCTTCCATTCTACTAACAACAAGTTTCTCTGCTGAAGCTACCAGACATTACCAGTATGCAGCCTCAACTACAGCTTACCTACTGTAGTGCCCATCGTTATCAGTCTGCAACACCAGTTACACTATTCAAGCGTGTCACATTATATTCTAAACATCCTGTGCTCAGGAGGCTATTCAATTTACAAGCAGTGGCTCCATCTCCAGTTTCTGGTGCTATCAGTCTTGGATTCAGCTTAATTCCATTTACTCCAGTGTGCTCTCTGCTTCCAGTGTGCTGTCAACTACCATCTGTAATTACCATCAAGTGCTGTCTGCTACCATCTGCATTTCACTACTGTGTGCTCTCAGCAAGCACTCACCAGCACCACAAGTGCCAAGTACAACTTTCCATTCTCAGCAAGTGCTCACTAGCACCATCTGCTGTTCAGAATGCACAATTACTAAACATATCCTGGATCTCTCTACAATTGCTCTCCAGTACTACCTGAAGTTACCTCCACATACCATTGAGTTCCCACACACTCACCACAACCCAGTCCGATGGTCTCTACTGCTTTCTATCTTCTGTTTCAAGTCCGTCCCTTCCATTGAGTTCTAGCGCTCAGTTTCTAGTCACAAGTTATTCTCAGCATCCAGTCCAGTAGTCTGCAATCCTTATTACACCACTGTGTGTCTGAGACACTTCTTTAATAAACATTACCTAATATTTCACCTGTTCTTATTTACTTAAGGTAAAATATACTGAATGTAATGAATCTCCCCTGTATTTGCATACGTCCCCTAGAGTCACTCTAGGGAGGGCTTCTGCCTATAACAACCACCCATTGTTCCCATACAGTACGACGCACTTATCAGTACTTAGGATGCCACCAGGTCTTAACCACAGTAGGGGCTTATACAAACAGGGGGAGTTTGCAAGGTAAAACAGGAGTAGTAGGACAAAGGTAATATTAACCACGGAGCAGCCTGATAGAATGCACACTAATAAACAGGTAGCATGAATATCAGCATTACTAAGTAATAATATTGCAGGGTAATTACCACAGAAAAGCGTGCACTACGGACAAAACAACTACATAAAATAGTGACAATCACAAAAAACAGATATATTGCAAGATAGTATATCAATAACCTCAGATACACATGCAGCTGACAGCATGGAATTGCAGCATAACATATAATGCAGAACAGAATAGCAATATATTAACGAGAGTGTGTTTTGCAGAGTATAATAGCAGCAAGATATATGTACATATATTGCAGGATGGAATAGCAACAGTACACAACATGAATGGCTTGCAGTGTGGGTTTGCAGCACAATGAATGCTCCAGGTATGCTCGCAACAGGTACAGGTAACACAAGGCAGAGCCCGGACATGAACCAGGAATACCAAACAGCAGATACAGGAACAGGGACCGGATAGCAAGACTTCCACAAGAAATTATCTCCGGCAAGGCAGGAATGGATAGGCTGCACTATGCAGCTGAGTTCTGCATGTTCATAGAGGCTGCCTAGTTGGGAGCAATCAGCTTGGACCAAACCTTATTGTGACTGTCTTTGCCTGTTAACCCTCTCAGCTCTGGCCAAAACCTTTAGCAGATATGAGCTGTCATGACAGCTCATAACACTGTAGAGGACACTCCTGTGACCACTTTACTACTCCAACCCTTATCAAGTCTAGTTCAGTGGTCACAGTCCCAGTCTAAGAAATCCTTGAATCTGACAGTTTGGCCAAATGGACTTGACTGGAAAACAAATCCAAGAAGCTGACTTTATGCAAAGCATGGTTAATCGTCTGGAGAGACATGAAGTAACACAAGGTCAAGTGATGCACTCTCTGCAGGAGTTATCTACCCGCATGGATCCCTTTCTACTCCCGTTTAGCTAAACCAGTTCTGTTTCTCAAAAACTTCAATTTGAATCCAGCTTCTCCATTCTTTGCCTCAATATGCATCCTAAAAACTGCTCCACAGGCAGACTGCCAGAGAGAATGTCTTTTTCCGAGCTATCATGTCCCGTGGATCCAGTGCAACTCACGAAATTCAAAGACATGCTGTTCCGATTGCGAGATCAGTTAACCAGTATCCTGCTGGTATTGCCTGAAATCTTAAGGAGATCCAACGGGGGGACATTTTTGTGAATCTGGGGCTTTGGATGTTAGGCATTCTACTTCTACTCAGAGCACAAGCAGATTTCAGAGCTTCCCGCGATCTAATCTTTTCAGATGCAAAATGAAAGTTCCTTAGGGACAAAGACATTTTGGGGTGATTCAGTAGTGGATAGAATTGCAAAGCTGCATGCAAGTAGATTTGCAATTCAGTCCTTGCAATTATGTTAATGCAGCAGGAAGCATCATGCCTCCTGCATTTATTAATGATTTGACCTGCGTCCATGGACGTATCATCGAATCATCTGAGTCCTTGTGGGCTTAATGACCATGGCCATCACAGATGAGGGACAAGCCTCCGTTTGTGAAACAGCGGCCGTTGCTGCCTCCCCATCCCCAAACAGCAGCAGACTGTCAGTCTGTTGCCGCTCTGCGTGCGAACACGCAGGACCCATACTACACATGCACAGTATGGGTCCAGCGCATGTGCAAATTCCCAACCATCAGACATCTGCATTCTAGTTCACTGCTGAATAAGTCCCTTTGTTTCTATTGTGAGGGTTCAGGACAGTATCCACTGGTCTGCAACATTACTTAGGGGTCTATTTACTAAGCAGTGTTAGGAGACAGAGTGAAAAGTGATAAGAAAGTGATAAGGTGTCAGCCAATCAGCTCCTAACTGCCATCTCACAGGATGTGTTTGGAAAATGACAGTTGGGAGCTGATTGGCTGGCACCTTATCACTTTCTTATCACTTTTCACTCTGTCTCCTAACACTGCTTAGTAAATAGACCCCTTAGTATTTCATCTTTTCTTATTTTCTGAAGGTAATACGAACTGTAGAGCACTCTCATGTGACCGCTTCACTACTTCCTAGGTGGTTGCAGGGAAAGGGACAGAAGAGCCGCACGTAATGACGCTACCGCTTCTGCGTCATTCATTACATTGCACAGCACACATCAGGTGACGGGGTAGCCGAGGAGGTTGTCTCCGGGTGTGGCGGGGTAACCCTGGCCGGCTTCATTGTTTGTTTTATGGCTTATTGTATGGTGCAAGTCAGTATGTATATCACATTTTGTGCCCCTCTGAACTTCGAGCCTCTCACAATCTCAAGGCCCATGACATGTGTAACACTTGTACCCCCTTGCCAGTCCTGGTTTGCAGCTTGTCAAATTGCTGCCACCTGGAAGCAACCCCCTCCTTCTGTCTCCTCAGTCTGTAGCCGTGTTTGGCATACGTACCAGTTAGAGTATATAACGAGAATTCTAATAAACTCTACTGCATCCTGGCCCCCATGGACCTCTTTTGACAACCAGCCACTGCTTACACATGTGGCCTAACCCCCAGTCCCTTTAATTTCCTTCTGTTATTCCACCTCCATCCTGTTTGTAAAATTTGCGTTGCAAGCCTTTCATTGCTCCACGCTATATGTTACAGTGGTGCATTGTCATTCTGTTACTCTGTGGTTGTTACTGTCTTACTATAACACATATTTGTTATGCTCTTGCTGCTTTCAATAAAGTTTTAAAAAAAGTTTTATAAAGCGTGGGCTGGCCCCACTAGGTGGCGCTGCAAAGATTTATCTCCAAATACCACACAACTTAAACAATGTAAACAAAATCTGGTGTGTGTGTGTGAATATATATTATATATATACTGTATATATATATATATATATATATATATATATACATATATAAAGAAAGGATTATATATTTTTTAGATTAAATAACAATGTTTTGTAGAGTCATATCATTATTTGTATCCATTAAGGATGACTTAAAGATACAACTTAAGATAAAATTAATTTGAAGATAAATACCATCACATAATTTCCTTAGCAGCATTGTCATAATAAAGTTTATTTAGCAGTAAATCATGCTTTATTTTATAGAAGTCCATCATATATTAAATCCAAGGACAATTAGCCTCCACCCACCTTCATGTTAAGGAACACAATTACTGCCCATATCCGGCTGTAATGCAATGTAATAATAGGCAGATGTCTTTCTAGAGATTGAATTTGTGTAGTCCAAACAATACAGCCCAATGGTTAACTCCTTCCTAGGGTAGTTAAAACCCTTTTTGTTCCTTTACAAGGCTAAAAATGTCCTCATGCATTCAATTTTCTCCAGTATTTTGTTTAAAAAAAAACATGTAACCTGGTTGTTCCCTGCTGCACATAATATACAGCTAACAAAGGTTCTGATTCTGTGTTGGACAAAGCGCTTGTCCGTGTTTTCATCTTATCCGCCGTCATGTCTGCAACTGTATGCTGACACTAGAATAAGCCCTCTGCTGGTGTACGTCCCTGCGTCTGAATGTGCCAGGACTTTGTGTATCTTTAGATGTAACAATTCCGCTAGGCGCGTCCCCAGGCTAGGGGGTAAATTTACTAAGCTGAGAGTTTGGGAGAGTTTGCAAACTCTGGAGAGTTTGGGCATTTTTTCCCACTCTCAAATTTACTAATGTCAAACTCGGGAGAGAGATCTCCTTAGCTACAGGAAAATACTGGAGAGTTAGCAAACTCTCTTAAACTCACCATCGGCAAAACTCGAGAGCCTTTTCACTGGTGAAGATAGGATTCTGGAATTTACAAAGCAGAGCATTTCGAAACGCTCATGAGATGGAAAAACTCTCCTGTAAAACCTTGTGAAAAAAATACACCTGCCTGTGATCTGAGAGTTTGGCAGAATCATACACATAGGCCCCACCCCCTAAAGCTTAACCAGCCCCAGGTTTGCCAGCCTGTCCTGGTTTCTAAGATTACGGGGAACTAACTGTGTAGGGTTCCCCCGTAATTGAAAAACCAACACCAGGCTGCTGGGCCAGTCCTGATTTTAAATATAGGGGGAAAAAAATTGCCCCCCTATATGTAAAACTAGCACCAGACCCAGAGAAGACACTGCAATCTCGTGTGAGTCATCTCCTGCAAAACCTGCTACTCGGCAGAGAAATCTCGTTCTCCTTCACCATAGGCCATCGTACACTCAGTTAAACTCCCTTCTTTGTAAATTTGCGAGTCTCAGGAGCTTCAAATCACCCGAGTTTAGGTGAAGCTAATCGAGTTGAAAAAAAAGCAAACTCTCCCAGACTCGATTCTTAGTAAATTTACCCCTAGGTGTTATATCTTGTAAAAATATGGCCCCCAATGTACGTGATGAGGCATCTGAAGGCCTGATTCAGAGATGGACACTATTCTGATGTTACTGCAGTTGAGCAATATTTTGCTCATGTGCTAACAGCCCGGGAATCCACTACTGCACACACACGAACCCAAGTGTCAAATTTTGTTGGCAATTGCATATGGAATCACTAACACTTGAGAAGGGGTTAACAATCCCTGGGTATATCAGGCTGATCGAAAAAAAAAGGGCCATTCCATGGGCATGTTAGGGGAGTGTCACGGGTATATCTGGGAACATTGATGCGTTAATAATCGTAAATACAATGCTTCGTAGGCCATGTTTAGTTGGATTTGAGGACAGTAGCTAGGGTAGACCCTAGGCTCCTGCAAATGTCGATGTTGCGGCCCTTGGGTATTTTAAGAGCGGAGGAGGCTCCTGTGCAGCCTCCATTTTGACCCCCTCCTTTCTGACAGTGCACAGAGCTGTCAAAAAGGAGGGGATTAATACCAGAATCTACTGCACATGCGTTAGTCTCCAGGAAAATGGCACCCGCACCTTTTTCCCAGAGACCCCTTTTCTGTACATCCTCAAGGGACAATTACTTATCTAAGCAAGTTAGCCAAATGTGACCCTATCATTATCAATGGAATTGGCAATCAAGTCCTTACAGCAACCAGCAGCGGCTCCTGCCGTGACTGGCCAGGTCCCTGCGTCTGTGCAATGAAGCTGGCAGGCTCCGAGACCGTTGCATAAGCGGCAATAGCGCAGCGCATACGCATAACACCGGCTTCTGGGGGCTGCATTGGTCGCAGCCCCAACAAGTCCTGTAGGAACTGATTGGTTGGTACTTTATCTCTCAAAGGCTTAGTACATACTCCTAACTCTCTCAATCAGGGAGTCCTTGGAAGGAGGGATATTTGATTTGTGTGTGGGAGGTAGAGATTTATCGAGAGTAATGTTAAAGTCCCCAGCTATAATTAGATGACCCTGGACCAGCTGCTCAATGCACCTAAACAATTTAGAAAAAAAGGCACCCTATCCCTGATTTGGAGCATAAACTGAAACCAAAGTGACTTTAGTAGAGCGTAATGAGCCAACTACTATAAGGAATCGACCCCCTGGGTCTGAGTAGGTAGAAGAGTGCAAGAAAGAGGTTCTGTTGTGAATTAATATAGCAACACCACGTTTCTTGCAATCTACCGAGGCGAAAAAGGTCTGGGAGAATTGCTTCCACTGCAATTGGGTGTGAGTACCTGTAAGGTGGGTTTCCTGAAGGAACACGATATCTGCTTTTTCCCTCTTACAGGCACTCAGGGTAATAGTATACTTACGTGGCAAATTGAGGCCATTGACATTAATAAATAATAGCTTCAAGGCCATGGTACCAAGGATAAGTCAGCTGCCAAAAAAAAACATTGAGAAAGCCAAAAAATAACTTTGTTCCATACAAACACACAATATAGAGAGGAAAAAAAAGAAAAGAGAGAAGTAGCCACTAGAAAAAAAAAAAGGGAAAAAAAAAGAGAGGGGAGGTGCCGGTATGGGCAAGAACCCTTAAACAGAGGTACCCGGAAGGGGTTCAAAATAGTGAAATATATAACTTGAGAAAAAATGTACAAACAGTACAGGGACCGTCAGGGGTTGGCCATAAGCAATTAAGAAAGGGAAACCCCAAAAGGGGACCTAGGGCCTAAGCGATAAATTTGAGGAATTTACGAGGAATTATACATTTATATATATGTACAACAACAAACAAGAATCTAAATAGAACTATCAAAATAAAGATAGTGCATCAATTAAAACCAAATATAGGCTAGAAGAGACATAAAGAACCAAAAGTGAAGCAACTGCCCATAACCTGGAAATACATTGTCCAAGAGAAAAAGGTAGGGTGAGCTTAACATTAAACAA